>JMRR01017819.1:0-96623 GCA_000688735.1 Glossina austeni
ATAATAATAATAATAATAATAATAATAATAATAATAATAATAATAATAATAATAATAATAATAATAAAAAACCTCTCTCTACTATACTCTATTAGATACTATCGTCATAGGACAACTGCCAACTTTTTGTCTGCTTTACATACGCGTTGAAGGCACATTTGCTTATTTATTATCATCAGCCATAACTTGCATAGCTCACTGCGAATATGGTTTAATGTTAGGGGTACATAAAAAGAGCAACGTGAAAATTAGACTTTACAATGAGTACAACACAAATAGAACAAGCAAGGCAAAACTGTTCACAAGTACTTTGAAGGTGTTTCCCCGGTTAATAATTTACCTCGGAAAGTGAGCTCTAACCTGCTCTTATTGTAGCAAATACAGAGTACTCTAATGAACCAGGACAACATTGGGTTCAGTTTTACTTCAATTCGAACACACGGCAGGAATATTTCGATTCCCATGGTCAGAAATCATTTGAAAAAAGACTTCCGCAAGTCTTGCGGTTACTATGCCTTACTTTGTAGTCTTATATATTTTCTATTAGGTGAATAAAAGATCTTCAAGATCATCTTCGCTGTCGTCGGAAAACGAAATATCTTCCGGACTTTGAGAGGGTATAAAGATGACGGAGTTTAGTGTCATCTGAGAATGCATAGCTAGGTGTCCTATGTTGATCTTTGCCTTGTATTGATGATAATATTGGAGTTGATGTTGTAGACGTCGCGTTGTTGATTGCTTCCATTTCCTTAAATGCTTATCTTCCATAAATGTTTATCTCAACCAATTTAGTAAAACTGACTACAGCTTTAATGATAAGCAAACATTCAAAATATGTAAAAAGAATTTTTAATAAAATAAAAACAAAGTTTTTTATTTTAAACATCGTGCTGTCTGTTTTCATTTTGCATCAATTGAAAAATGGGTGCAGTAGCTGTAGATTTGTCCTTCCCTCGAAAGATAAAATTTTGGACATTATATTCAGTCAACGTTTTATACGAGTTTTTGAAGGGAAATACTTGATTAAGGCACTTTGACAGAAATATCCACAGTAAGTTTCCATCAGGTGATTCCAAATAAAGGGCAATGTTCTCTCTAAATATTGTTGTCTTTGTTTTACATTCAATTATTTATTGATAATTCGTCTCAGCTAAGGGTAAATTAATGTTTGCAAGATCATTGTGGAAAACTATCATTGAGATACTCTTTATAATTTACTTTTTCATGTGAATGAATTTGAGACGCATATCGAAGATCGTAATTTGATCCCCAATCATTAATTTCAGAGGAGCTTTGCAAGCCCTAATTAAGGTGTAAATCGTTAGCGATTCTAAAGCCTCAATATCAGTTTTATGGTTGATGTGAGAGGTTCTGGAGAGTATTGTTGAAGTTGTTCACCAGTGAAGGCTGACCAGAACTAATTCATTGTCATAAATATGAAGTAAATTAACGGAAATACTAGAGATTTCCCTCACATTGAATGTGTATGTGGCTATCCCAGCGAACGAAAGAGAATAGTTGTTATTGAAAATGGATTTGTACATCTCCATCGCTTTCGTATTTGCGAGTCTACGTCGTTACTACTTGGTCCAACATATATATTTTGCACCCAGTTGTCTAAAGGAATTATTGTAATAATTACATTTTAATAAGAATACGGCCAGAAAATAAACTACGCAGATTGAATTATCAGATTCGTTGCAATCCACTTTAACGCACGAAGTCTGCAAAAATGATTTTCTGAAGAAATTGGAAATTTTACATGCAAAAGCACATTTCACTAGAAAGGCGAAACCAGTATGAACTCTACCATTATGACATTTATGACGAAACATCTTTATAATTAGCCGGATGATTTTGCAAACAATTAATACGTACTATAGGGGTATCGTTTTTAGCGCAGAGCTTAATTGTATGATGCAAGCCACGTTTAACACATTGACATGATTGCTGCAATGAGTTCTTGCATGCCCAAAATGTTGACACCGATGCAATATCCCTGATTTTCAAAGGAGCTGCAATTTTAACAACAGCGTGATTAAAGTACAGTATTTCACGTCGTAACTATTTTTATTATGCGAATTTGGTTTCGGACATATATTAAACATTGGCAGCGGATATTTAGTGAATCTAATATACATGTAATATCTATTGCGTGCTTTGAACTTTTTAACACCGAGCTTAACACCAACAGATGTGTGCGAGTAGAACGTTTGAGGTTTTTTTAAGACCGCTGTTTCTGCTCTTTCCGGCTTAATGTGGTATGTGGCAAATTTATTTTTTTGTCATTTCAATGCTTTAGTAACTTTCTATACGAATCGATACGTGGCGTCAATATTTTAATTTGACTGCCTTTGATAGTTTTCTAGTTAAATTCATTAGAAGTTTATCATTCGTTTCATGTCATGTGCGCTGTAAATTACGACTTGTAGCGGTTTTGGAGCTATTGCTGTTTCATTATCACAGTTGGTATTATTTTCGTTAATAACTTGGTTCTCATTGGTACGTAGAATAGAAAAGCGATTCATAGAGTTTGAGTTGGTAGCTCTTCGATTGGCAGAGAGAGTTATTATCGGTATTTGGGTAAGTTTGTCGAAATCGCTTCTTATTATGAATGTTATGAAAACTATCTTGCTTACATTCATTCTGGCGAATAATTGGCAAAAACTGTCAATCTATTGTATTATTTTCGTGATTGAAGCCTTCCAAAGTATGCTGATATAGTTAAAATGACATAATAAGTGGTTTATAAAAAGGCACATATAAAAATGTAATCTGCAAAACACATATATAATAAATAAGCTACAATATAGGATCGCATTAAGGGTTAGTCTAAAATTTTATAAAAAAAAAGAAATGCCTGAAATTTGAATATGTGTGATTGTAATGACTTATTTTGCATATATTATAGTGTGACTACACATAATTGCATCTGTGCATTCACATGAAGTGTGCCATAAATTAAAAGACAACCCAAAACTCAAAACGGGAAGAAAAAAATAAAATATATCACAACTTATCGAATTGCATTTCCTAGTAACCTAGTTGCAGAAAGAGTGCGAGGAATCCAATTTCGTCAAGCACTCTTATTCCTCAAATTACAATGTTTACAATTATGCTTGCTCTACTGTTATGAATTTTTGTTTATTCTAAGTAAAATTCGTAGACTTGAAACGATCCTCAAAGATTTCAACAAGGAACATCTTTTAACATTGAAAGATCAAACCAAGCGTTTGACTCGCTAATGTTACGGATAATTCTTGCCGAGCACTTGGTCTAAATTAAGCAAATTTAATTAACTTGTAACCGATTTTGTTATTTTCCACTTGCTTCCGTCGTAACAACCCGCAAATTAGGCTTTGTCTCTACAGAAAGGGATTGTTTTATAAGAGCCCCTCGGTATGATCTAGGGAATATATCTATGTAATCCGAATTTCCTAAAGATGATTTACTAAGTACAAATTTTGATAATAAAATATTGAAAACAAGAGTTTATGTTTTAGTGGAACGCTTATACCAGTTGGGATCCAAAAAATAGACCTACGTGGGCCAAGTTCGCTAAGGTTAATTTTTGTGTCAAAGTGTTATTATGAACGAATTTTTATCAAGAAGTATTGAAAAGTAATTTCGCAATCCAACAATGTGCATGTGCAACTATGAACGGGTTAAACAGCTCACAATTATATTTCCATTGAATCAGCTTAATGAACATAAAGTGTCTAGAGAAGCAGTTAGGGACATTAAAACTTATCTCACCAAGTAATGTGGACGAATCGAAAGTACCATTAATTTACTTAATTAACAAGGAAACACCCAGAAGAAATCTATAATTCTTAAGTGAAGTTGAGAATAACGGTAGCAACTTATTTTCATAAGGGAGAGAGAGTCAAACGAGTCTCAAGCCAAATTCCTACGGGCAAATAGCAAAAATTTCTTTCTATTGAATCCACGTAACACTTGTACGAAGGAGACCACCTATGTATAGCTTTTTTGTAGTGTGAGGATCCTTAAGTTCTTTGGGCCACCTCTTAATGAAACCTAGCACGGACATACCTTTACATGTAAAGAGGTCAATTTGAAATCTAAAACCTAATCTTCTGTCGAATAGAACCCCTAAATCGATGAGCGAATCCACGTTTTCCAACTTGTGAGAATCAATGAAATACTTAGTACTGAATGACTCCCATCTTAAGAAAGAAAGCCTGCTGCATTTTTTAAGATTTAATTTCGTAAAATTTAACGAGCACCATGTAACCAAATTATATAAATCAATTTGAAGCTGATACTATTGCGATTCCGAGGGAAGGAAAAAAACAGTCTGCTACCATCAGCGTGCATTAAGATCTGGATGGATTTAATCACCGAGTGGAGATCATTAATGTGTGGATTAAACAAAAAGGCTCTAAGCGGCTGCCTTGAGGAACGTAAGACGTCACGGGATATTCATCCGAGGTGGTGTAGTTAAATACAACCTTGAATGATCTGTTATGAAGACAAGATGGACTTTGAAGATCAATAAATTATGGTTAACTAAGCCAAAGGCTTTAATAAAATCAGTATTACGACATCCGTGAGAGAGCCGCTAGAAAAAGCTTTGAAAATATGGCAGGTATACTCTAAGAGATTCGCAACAGTGGTTCTTCCTTTCCGAAAGCCATCCTGGGATGGGGAAATATAAAAGTTGATAGCAAACGCAAAATGCTGACTAACAACTCGCTCAAACAATTTATGTAAGACACTCAACTTGGCGATGCCTCTATAGTTCTCAACGTGATGTCTATTTCCACGTCTGTGGATTGGAATAAGGAAACTACTCTTCCAAGACAAAGGGAAAACACCTGATTGCAAGGTCTGATTAGAAATCATTAAAATAACACCACATAGATCAACGGAGCCTGTTTTAAGTATACATGATGGAATCCCATCACGTCCAGGCAGAGAACTATACTTTAGACACCTTAAACCAACTAAAACAGCATTTTCTGAAATGACCAAGTTAGGAATCCAATCCGAGTTAGATGTCGGATACGGATAGTTGACATTTGAATCAGATTTAGTAGTTGAAAAATTTCGTCGGAAGTATTCAGTAAAGAGATTCGAATTTTCAATATCATCAGTAGACTCAGAGCCATTGAAATAAACATGCTATGGATATATGGAGATTTTTCTTTTGGAGTGGACCAACTTAGAAAACTATTTAGGATTAACAGGCAGTGAAGATTTTATCAACTGAAGGTATCCGCAATAATATTGGTGGATGAGGTAATTAAATCTATCCCTTGATGCAGAATAGGCCAAATAGTCGTAAGCAGAACCACTTTTCATAAATATTTTGAAAAGTTTGTTTTTCCTATTTTTGTAATATTTAATTGTCTTACTAAACCATGGCGGGCACCTGTTCCGATGGCGAGGTTGCTTGATCGGAATGGATGCAGAAACAGCTGGGTCTAATGCGTTATGGAAAGATGAAAACGAGCATAATGTGTGAAAGATGAGATTTAAGCAGTAAAATTGGTTTTGTTAAAATCATAATGTTTATTGTACGAAGTTGAATTTGGCACGTGCGAGTAGTTCAACAAACCATCATGCCTGTAATAAAAGGAAATATAAATTGCTGGATGATACGGATCCTCAGGTAAACTAAAAGTTGGACAGTGATTTACAACTATCTCCGAGAAGTTGGCAAAGCAAAGATTTAGCAGTCTGCCATTATAATTAAGAGTACAGTTGTAATGAAATAAATTACGATCAAATAATTTATTGAAAAACACAATAGCTCTATCAGATGTTGAAGTTGGCACCATACAGCCAGAATTACTACTATAACACCAAGTGAATTGTGGCAAATTGAAGTGCCCCAACGCCATTACTATATCAGTACACTTAGACTTTTCGGCGACATCACTAATGAAGGGAGCATGTCTCTTATAAACGCAGATATCGGTATTTGGGCGTATACAGGAACAATTTACGTATAACTGTTTATTGGCAATTTTCGCCCAAATGGAAATAAATTCAACGTCGGGAGGAGTAGGAAATTCAATTGAATAGGACGGGACTGCAGTTGATATGGTAGTTAAAATACCACCACCAGTACAATCCAACCGATCCTTTCTGAAGATCAGGAAAAAATGGTGGAAAAATTCCGATCAGGCTTTAACCAAGTTTCAGTGAAGGTCAAACTGGAAAACACCGTGCTCACTGAATTTAGAAAAGTAGAGCGAATTTTTCAGTTTAGGCCCCTAACATTTTGATATATTTGCTTTTCTGCAGCTTGTGTGACTTGCCCGGCATAGTGACCAGCGGACGTCTCCGAAAAGTTGGAGAAGAGGCGGATTTGTATTTTTATTAAAATTTTTGGAGATGTACCTGGAGTAGCCTGAATGGCAACACTGGAAGAAGATACGCTTGCGACTTTAGCGTAACTCAAACGCGACTTATTTGCAACTTTTTATTACCGGCCGACTCAGCCGTAGCGTGAACCCTAACGTTCTTTGTAGGTAAGGATGGAGCACTAACACGGGTCGACGAATCAGATTTAGGCGAAGACGAAAGTGAAGTACCAGATTTAAACCAGATTTAAACACTTTTATACTTCATAATTAATTATATGTTGAATTATACGTTTTGCGTATAAAGCTATAAACCAATAAGATAAAATTGCACAATTGCACAAAGTAAAACAGTACGATCGCAGCGCACGCGCAGAGTTGCCAAAGTCTATTTTACACTTAATACATTGTCTTTATAGCGTACACCTGGATCAAAGTCGTGGTTTGCTAGTTCTATCCTCATTCTGCTCAAGTTTGATATAAGATTTTTATATCAGAATAATGATACAAGTCAACAAGCAATGGGTATGGTCCAAAATATCTGATACTAAAATGGAAACTTTTCATATTTGGGTTTTCATGTATGTTTAAGGATTTACTAACTCGTGCAATTGATAGATTTTTACCGATTTCACCGTGGAGTAATGCTGCTTCTAATGCGTAATCTGATGAATTTGTTGTTAAGATGAAAGATTTATCAAAGTATGGTTATTGGAGTATGGGAAGTGATATAAGTTTATCTTTAAAGTCGTGGAAAACTTGTTAGCAATTACCTCAGGTTGTAAAAAGTTACGTTTTTGTCGTCTTAATTCTAGGTTGTAAGTCTGAAGTTTTTCTAATCCTTTTATCAGAGTTGCATCCATAAATTACAATTTCGTCAACAATGGTGCGGTATCTGGACATGACAATGCTGTGACTAGCACTCTTTGGGAACTGTTAGAAGAAATTCTGAGTAGGAAAGGTAATCTTTTATGCTGACAGTGTCCGCTGCGTGTTGTAAAGTCTGTTTGACGTCTTGATTTTTATTTAGTTCTGTATGTTGCAAAGGACTGGTAGTATCCAGGGTGCAAACATATTTTGCCTTTTCTGGTCTTTCGATGGTGTTTTCCAATCTTATAAGAGGGAAATTTTTGCTTTCACCGTTTGTCCTCATTTTTTTTAGTCTGCTACTAGTCGCTATTTTTTTATGTCTGTTTGGCTTATCTTGAGTAATGCTAGAATTGCTGAATTGTAGAGAAAAGTCGAAAGTTATATTATTTTTTGTTATCTTTATACGCATGATGTTAGTTTGGGAATGGGGCAGTTCACACTTTTTATATAGACCGGTGTTTTACCGTGTGTTTGTATGTTTTTCGTACCCTCGCAGCGTCTAGTCTGCTTTGCGTAGGGTTATGTCTCCTCCTGTAATCAATAAAAATATCAGTTGTATTTATGTTGCTTTTTCAATGTTTATTGCATTATTAACTGATAACTTTGAGACTGCAAAGATTTCGGAGGGTATATTTGATGCCTGATTTAGACATTCTATTTCAAATTCCATAGCACAATTAGCGAATTCGGGTGGCTTTCATTTACCTCATCTTCTATTGTCTATGTTCGGTTATTTCTATTGTTGTTCTTTTGGTTTCTATTACTGTTGTTAAGGTTTTGCTATCTTTGCAGTTCCTATCGTGTTATTGTTACAATATCTGTTAGTACTATTGTTGTTCTTAAAATTGTTCTTGAAGTAATAATTGTTGTTAAAATTCCTGTTGGAATTATTTCTTCGGTTTCTGCTGTCATTGTTGCCACAGTTATTCTGGTTTGTGCTTTTATTTTATAAATAATTGTTATGTTGGATTTGATTTCTATTGTTGAAGTTGTGGGAATAAGCTGTATATGTATTGTTTCTGTGGGATGTATAGTGATTTTTGTTAGCTTTCTTTTTCATTATGCTTCTGTTTGCTTAAGTAGATCTAGTGGTTTTATATTTACCCTTAAGTTTGTTTTTTAATTCAGTAAATTTTGTTGAGATAGCATCTGTGGGTGCGGTTTGCATATTTGAAAATTTACAATAAAGGGTGATTCTATTAATTAGGTTTTTCGTTCAGCGTTTGGGAACTGTGTATTATTTCTGATTTTTTTAAAATAACAATATGTTTCTTATAAATGTAAGCAAAGATGGGTATTGTTTTGGATGCTATCTCTGTACTAAAAACCATTTTCGGTTTTTTTTCTAGTAATGTTTTGGTTTGTTCAGATTAAAGTACCTCTTTGGCTTTAGAATATTTATTTTTAAATATCTGAACTCTATTTAGTATTAGGGATATTGAGTTTTTGAACTTACAGTTTCTTGTTTTATACCGGCTTTGTTGTTTTCGAGTTCTTCATACTTGTTTTTATAGTTTATTTTTTGTATCTTTCGTTTGAAATTATTATGAGATGTATTTAAATGGGCATATGAGTTTTATTTACATTTTATCTTGTACTGTAGCGTTTTCGAAAATTTGTGTTTATAAAATATATATTTAGGAAATAATGTTTTATATAACTAGTTCCGACTGAAAACAGTGACATGTTGTTAAATAAACTACTGTGCCCAGTAGGATCCTTAATAAAGGAATTTATCTTTCGAGATCGTCCCCGTAATACCAAACCAATAGTCCTGTCGCCTTCAAAAAACTAAATGTTTCTTCAGGCTCATTATCTCTCATTTATCAAAATGTTAGGGGCCTAAATTCAAAAATTCGTTCAACTTTCCTAAATTCAGTACGCACGGAGTTTTTCTGTTTGGTCTTCACCGAAACTTGGCATTTCCTTTCATCACAAGAATGATGGCTCGTTGAACTGCCTTAATGCGCCAAAACAAACTTTTTCAAACAAATATTATGATTTTCATAAAATCAATATTGTATTGCTAAAAAACCATCTTTCACATATGAGGCTTGATTTCTCAACCGGAAGTATTGAAAGCTTATTGTCTTCGTTCTACAATACATTAAATCTACCTATTGCTGCGTGCCGACTTCGAAGCAGGTGTTCCCCGTGGTTTAATAAGACAATTAAATATCACAAGAATAGAAAAAATATGCTATTCAAAAAATATTGGAAAAGCGGCTCTGCGCTCGACTGTTTCGCTTATTCAGTAGCAAGGCATAGATTTAACTCTCTCAACCACCATTATTATTGCAGATACCTTCAGTTCATTAAATCATCTCTGTTTGCTAATCCTTAATACTTTTTTAAATTTGTTAATTCAAAAAGAAAAATTTCAACACATTCCTCGCATGTTTCTTTTAATGGGTCTGATTCCTCGGATGATTTTGAAATCTCAAATCTGTTTGCTGAGTATTTCCGTCGAAACTTTTCGATTGCTAGTGTCGATATATCAGCAAACTACCCATATCTTATAACCAACTTGGTTTCAATACCTAATGTGGTTATTGCTGAAGATGGCGTTTTTAACGGGTTGCGTTCCCTAAAATACAGTTGTGCGCCTGGACCTGATGAAATTCCATCATGTCGCGCTATGTCTAGCTATGTTGTGTTATCTCAAAGATTTTTAATCAGTCCTTGAATGTAGGTGTTTTCCCTTCATGTTGGAAGAGTAGTTTCCTTATTCCTATTCACAAAAGTGGAAGTAGCCAAGTTGTTGAGAACAACAGAGGCATAGCCAAGTTGAGTGTCTCGCCTAAGTTGGTCGAGTGAATTGTGGCTCAGCATTTGAACTTCGCCATTAATTCGTATATTTCTCCATACCAGCATGGCTTTCGGAAAGGGCGATCCACGGTCATCAATTTGTTAGAGTTTACTTGTCATGTTTTCAAGGCTTTTTCTAGTGGCTCTCGCACAGATGTTATATACACTGGTTTAAGCAAAACGTTTGATATGGTTAACCATAACTTACTTATCTTTAAACTCCAAGCCTCTGGCTTCCCTTTCTATTTAGTGAAATGGATAAGCCCTTACCTGCACAATAGATCCTTCAGGGCTTTGTTTAACTTCATCACCTCGGATGAATTCCCCGTTATGTCTGGCGTACCTCAAGGATGCCACTTAGGTCCCATTTCATTTAGTTTATACATTAACGATCTTCCATGGGTGATTAATTCCAGCCAGATCTTAATATATGCTGATCAAGTGAAACTGTTTTCTTCCTTCTCTGTTGATTCGCAATCACATCAACTTCAAGGTGACTTGAATAATTTGGTTGTTTTGTGCTCTTTGAATCTTCTGACACTAAACCTAAATAAATCTAAGAAGCTTTCTTTCTCAAGAAGGAAGTCATTCATTACCCACTATTTCATAGATTCGCACAAGTTGGAGGGCGTCGATTCGATTACAGATGTAGGCGTTCTATTTGACCATAGGTTACGTTTCAACTTGCATATTGAGCTCTCGTTAAGCAAAGCTAGGTCCGCGGTTAGTTTCATAAAAAGGTGGTCCTTGGAGTGGAGGTGGAGCTTGATGATCCTTACATTTCAAAAAGGGTATACATGTGTTTGGATAGACCTATACTCGAGTATGCCTCTGTTGTGTGGTCTCCTTCATATAGGTGCTATGTACATTCAATTGAATCTGTTCAAAAGCAATGCTTGCTGTTTGTCTTTAGGAATTTGGGTAGGAATCCGATTACCTCTCTTCCTCCCTATGAAAATATGTTGCTTCTCTTGTCCTTACCATCTCTTGAGAAACGTAGATTTGTTGAGAAGTAATAAATGGTGCTATAAACTTGCCCGCATTACTTGATGAATTAAGCTTTAAATACCCTAACCGTTTCTCTACGCACTTTATCTGGATTAATCTTTGCCAATGTAAATACAATTATGAGCTCAGAGTTGTTTGCAAGAGCCTAAATGACATCTATCAACCATTCTCATTATCGGACTCTTTAAAGTTCATTAAAGCAACATTGCTTAATACACGAGATTTACCAATGTCGTACTTGAAGTAGCTTTTAACCCTAAAAAGTCATTATGATTCGAAAATGAATTGATGTAAACTATTATCGCCAAGCTTATGCATGTTTGCGATGGCTTAGGGGTTCATTTGCAATTTGGTCCTGTACCGGTTGTAAGTGTGGCACTATGCTAGTTGCGTACATGCTTTTTTCTTTTTTTCTTTTTTCCTTCTTATTTGTTTTATTTTTACTTATACTAAGTTTTAATATTAATTAATATAAGTTTTGCTTTAAGAATTAATTGAACTCAACTGTTATTTGTTTAGTTGAGTTTCATGTATGAGTAGCATTAAAATAAAATAAAATAAAATAAAAAATAAAATAAATAACATGTAAATATGGTTTCTGCTCATATATATGGTATCCTCTTTATTTTGTAGATTTATAAACATTTATACAAAATTACTTAGATACACTATTTCGGCATGTAAATTTGTGTGAAAACTTTGGATCGGAAGGGAAAATTTTTTGAACCCTTTCCCGCGGAAACCACTAGTTGTGGCGATTGAAACTATGTGATTTATCTTCAATTATTATTAATTCAATTATTATACTATTATTATGTAGAAATATATCTTCATAGTTATTTTGTCCATGTATGAAAACTTATAAAGAAACATATATTCATGGTTATATATATTATTAATATATTATCCCTAGTTATAAAACGTATATTGTATAAATATACGTACATTGTATATAGCTTGCTAAACTCATCCATCCATATGTTACTCACTGTAAACATGAATACACGCTTAAACCATGTACTCAATCTATTTATTGACATTTCCCCATCTTCACGGTTAGGATGAGGATCGGTTTTATTTGCTATAACAAACACTTGTTTCTAATACACAGGCGGCCGTTTACTTTATGCAAAGGGACAAAACAGTATCTTATATGGAGTTGGTTGACGAATTTGAAGTCAACCATCTCTAGCGGAATGGTAGATGAATGAATTTCAAAATGAATTGATTAATGCAAAAAGTAATCATTGACATTCAATGAACATGTTGATTGTTATATTATAAGAATAGACAAATATTATTAGACATCTAAGTTAATTATAAGACATACTTATTTACTGATATTCTTTACCTTGGGTAAAATTTCCTCCGCTAATATGTCTCCGTATTATTACGAAATTATGCGCCAGCCAGCATCAAGCTGCCATTGTATTAATAGCGAGCGTTAATAAAATAAAAGTGAGATTAGGTATTTTTTTTATTCCTGCTTCGACAGTGGTGCCCGTTTGGAATCTTCCTCTGCACTCACAGTCCGCCGGACATTGATAGAGATTAGGAGAGCAAAGGGAGGTGATCGCACCCTAAAATGATAGGCTAATTTGTACGTGGACATATCGAGGACAAGTAATAAATTCATATTATTTATAATCTTTAATAATTAATAGAAATCAAGAGAGAGAGTTAAACGAGCAGGAGTTTTAATCAGCAGAGCGGGCAGCAGTAAATATGCGATACTTTCTGCAACAAACTTTCCGATGAAGTGGACTCTAGCGGGTTTGAGCTGACTCGCACATTAAGAAGAAAAAAAGATACCACTTTACAAACTTAACGACTTGAAACATATAAATGAGTAATCTACATTTAAGGCCATCTTCAAATGAGAATTTTAAGAATGTTCGGACATGATAAGGTACATAATCTCTGAGATGGATATTATAGAGAGACCGCACGACCTTATAAATGGCTGATTGTATAGACGACATCCGGTGAAGTGGTCTTCAACACAGTAATTAATATGTGACATTAAAAGAGTGTGAACAAATTTTGGTTTGATGCTAATTGATAAGTAAACTTTAAGATTGTGAAGTTTTGGCAAGGCCAGACAAACTTTTGCACTGATATTATCCACCTGTAGGCTAGGTGCTATCAAGTACTATTCCATCACATCCACGAATTCAATATATTACGATTATAGTACGATTAAAAATAAAGGCTTCTTTACTTACTTTAATCGGAAGAGAATTGTTGAGCATTAAATCGGCAATTTTTGTTAGACATTCATTAACTTTAGTTTTAAATGAATCCGTACTCTATTGATCACAGCTCAAGAGAATGAATATATCTTTGGCATAGGCAAAATGTATATACCCGTTTGCCTCTATAATTTCGGTTACGCCATTCAAGTAAAAATTAAAGAGGGTGAGACCTAAAACTGAGGCCTAAGGAACTCAAGAGTTCACTTTAACTATTACAGACGAAACATTGTTAATAGAAACGAATTGATTGCGATTGAGCAAGTAAGATTGCGTAAGATTACATGTACTGCTGGAAAAGTAAAAGTAAAGCTTTTCAGTAAGTAATGAATGAGCCCTCTACCGAAGGCTTTCGAAAGACTTAGGGAGATAAGTATAAAGATTTTATCATGATGTTTTAAAATCTGTGACAAGGTTGGCAGAATACCATTAGGTTTTAAACTATACAAAGCAAATGAAGTTTTATTTATTATGATTGTTTAATTATTCGCGATGGAATCGGTGATCTCTCCGGTGTCCCAAATTACACATACATTGTTTCACTTCACATATAACAAAATTATTCGTATCCCCCTAAAATTTAGTGTCACAGATGTTTTAACATTTGTAGTGTTCAGGTTGTTGCATCATCGGAATATTAGCTTTACATTTCGTTTGAATTAAGCCATAATGCGACGGGTTGCACATTCGGTATCGGTTCATTTGAAATCAGGATATACTAGATTGCGATGTACAGCTGGACTAAACCTTATTATTTCGGATGGACCACTTAAACATTTTGTTTTCTTGACAATTTTTGGTAAATAGCTATATCAACGGAACATCTTATTCTAGTTTTGTATTGGAATGAACCTTGATACGGCGTTACACTTCATAGATTGGAATATCTGTTCTTGGTTTATGATTAAGCAGAGCCTATTTATGGATTGTTGTCTGGTACACATTCAAAGAACTAAATTTCGCTGTTTCCTCTTTGGAAATCATTGATTCTTTTAATACACGGCATCAAGCCAAACATAGCAACAGCCTATTTTATTAATTTATTTATTTTTTAGTTTTTAGTTATTACATTGCACTAATACAACACGTTTATATACACACATAAACTTACTGGACCAGTCAGGATGTAACAATGTAACTGTGCTGTTAACAATTTACTCTAATTACCGTTACTTTACCACAACTGAGCTATTAGTTCATAGAAATCTTTATAATTGCTAACTATGAACGCAAAATAATCTGAAAGACTGTCGTCAGTGCAAGCTCAACAATCGAAATTCTTGGAATCTCTTAGCGTAACGATGAGCGAGGTGGTTCAAAAAAACATCGAAGAAGGATTAAGGAAAATAAATTTGCCCATCACATCGCCGATGCCAAATCAAGCTCAATCTCAATCCTATTTCAGCCTAGACTTTAATCGTACTGAAAGCATTAGTCAGCAGCCATTAGATTAACTTCTAGGACTTAATGGTACCAGTTTTGGGAATTTACAAGATCCTGCAGAACCATCAAATACAAACAACGCAGAAATAACTCTACAAACTAACAAAGTAGGTCAAATCATTTATAATTGGAAGATCAGATTTACGGGAACTTCTGGGTTATCAATTGAATCTTTTCTGTATAGAGTCGAGATTTTGCCTAAACAAACCTTGGGAGGCGACTTTGATTTGTTATGTAATTTTGCTAATATTCTGTTTGAAGGCAAAGCAGCTGGTTGGTATTGGCTTTATCACATATCAGTTCCGTTTGTTAAATGGCCTGCTTTATGCTCAACTCTTCGTACCCAGTACAAAGATGTTCGTTCTGATTTCAATTATCGAGAATTAATTAGACACAGAAAGCAAAATCCAAATGAGAAATTTGATAGTTTTCTTGAATCAATATTAGAATTGTCAGATAAACTGAAGCAGCCGTTAACTGAAGAGATACTTGTGGAGATAGTCATAAGGAATTTACTGCCGGGAATTCAACTTGGACTAGTCAACTTACATATAAACTCAATTAGTCAACTTTGCGAAATTTGTCGTAAGCGCGATCTCATTCTGTCTGATATTAACACTAGAGGTAATGAAGTAGAGGTTTTCAATCAACCCCGGAAAATTTCTAAAGTCACCATGGAAGAGAGATAAGTTGGTGATACAGTTCAACACGACAACACTCAAGCTGTGGCAGAATTGAACCTAAACTGTTGGAATTGTAGAGAAAATGGTCATCGTTATCACGATTGTTTAGCGGAAAGGAAAGTTTTCTGTTATGGTTGCGGTTTACCTAATACTTATGAACCAAACTGTCTAAAATGCAACGAATCAAAAAACGTGGTAGCGAAGACACCGAAAGGTGGCCAAGAACAAGCAAAAACAAAAATTGCAAAAACCATTAATTTCTAAACCAGCTTTTTCATACCGTTTTATGAAGGATAACAATTACGTAGACGACAAAACGGTCAATTTTGAAAAAAATGTAATTATCACTAATTCTAAAAGAAGATCTTCTGAACGAATGAAGAAGTATTGCAGAAATTTGAAGCAATTAAAGTTGAAATTATTATCGTCTATAATTAGTAATCCTACCCATATTCGTCCTTATGCCTGTGTCTCCGTTTTTGATGAAGGAATGGGTGGTTTGTTAGATACTGGTGCATCTATTAGCTCTGTCGGCGATGCCATACCTGAGTGAATTCTTCAACTGAACATTCCATTTAAGAATATGACATCAAGTGTAAGAACTGCTGATGGAAAACAACAACAGATAATTAGTTCTTTTAAAACCCTCATTAAATTTGAAGGTATTGAGAACACTGTTGAGTTGTTCATTATTCGTTTCTTATCACAATTGTTATATTTGGGAATTGATTTTTGGAAATCCTTCAACCTGATTTTTGTCTCATTTCAATTAGCGACACAGATCTTAAAGAAAAGAATCAAAAAGCCAAATTTTGCAAATAGAATGCTACACAGAAAAACTCCCTATAGGATGAAATCAAATTGTTTCCGTCGTTTGCAAAAGGACTAGGAAAGACTAATCTTATTGCCCATTCAATCGATGTTGGAACTTGCAGGCCAATCAAGCAACGTCACTATCCTGTTTCACCTGCGATCGAAAAAATGATGTATGAAGAGTTAGAAGTTTATGAATTTAGTTTATTAATTTACGATAATGCTTTTTGAACTATGCAACGCACCTCAAACTATGTCGACACTCATGGATAAGGTTATGCCGAATGAGTTTAAAACAGAAGTTTTGGTTTATTTCGATGATTTGCTGATAGTCTCGAACGAATTTGTTCATCATTTGGAGGTATTGAAATTAGTTGCGAAGAGATTTAGGGAGGCTGGGTTAACAATAAATGTCGAAAAAAGTAAGTTTTGTATGGAAGAAATCAACTATTTAGGCCACATAATTGGAAAAGGAGTAATAAAAACTGATCCTGAAAAGATGTCTTCAATACGTGACTTTCCAATTCCAAAAACCATAAGATAGGTAAGACGATTTTTGGGAATAACTGGCTGGTATTGGAAGTTCATTGGAGATTATGCTACTATCTCTACGCCGTTGTTTGATCTTACAGGAAATAAACGAAAGTTCCTTTGGACACTAGAAGCACAGATAGCATTCAATGTGTTGAAAGCTAAATTAAGTACTGCTCGTGTTCTTCACAGTCCTGATTTTTCTAAACCGTTCGCAATTCATTGCGACACGAGTAAAACTGGGGTTGGCGGAGTGTTGGTACAAATGAATGAAAAAGGGAATGAGCTACCCATAGCCTTTATGTGGAAAAAGTTAAATAAGGCCCAACGGAATTATACAGTCACTGAGCAGGAATGCTTAGCTGCCATACTGAGCGTAAAAAAATGTAGACCTTATATTGAAGGATATGAATTTACAATAACTACGGACTGTACTTCCTTGAAATAGTTAATGTCTCAAACTGAATTTTCTTCACGGTTAGCCAGATGGTCACTTAAATTACAAGCCTTTAATTTTAAAATTATACATCGCAAAGGGAAACATAACGTTGTACCTGATACACTATCGAGAATAAACAATTATGACATTGGGGAAATAGATCATGGAATATTTGTTGACTTGGAATCTCCATATTTTGAATCAAACGAATATATAAATTTGATCAAGAATTTTGAAGAAAACCTCAAAAATTTTCCAGATATCAAAATAATGGAAGGCCGCATTTATAGGCGTAACAACAAAAATCATATTGACGCCTTACATGATGAATTTTTCTGGAAGCCCTAGTTACCAAGCGAGATGACGAATGAAGCATTATGGCTTGCTTATGCAGATTGCTTAGCTGCGCACGCTGGAATGAATAAAACCTTGCAAAATTTAAAAAAATACTATTATTGGCCTGGTATGGTCATCAATGTTCGTGGTTTCATAAACTCTTGCGAAGCCTGTAAAATTAACAAGTATCATAACCAAATTCTTCGGCCACGAATGGGTAAAATGGTTGACACAGACCGGTTTTTACAAAGACTTTATGGCGATTTTATTGGTGCTTATCCCCGCTATCGAAATGGAAATATCGGAATATTGGTGATGTTGGATCACTTTTCTAAATTTCCCTTTATTAAATCTACGAAGCGACTCGACACTGATCTGGCATGTAAGTTTATAGAAGAAGAAGTATTTTATACCTTTGGAGTATCCGAGAAGAAATTCAAATCTCTTCTTTTACGTTAGAATGTGAAACAAATTTTCACTGCAGTCCATTTCCCTCAAGCAAATGCTTCAGAATGAGTCAACAAAACTATAATAAGAGCTATAAAATCTTATGTGAATACAGATCAGAAGAATTGGGATAAAGAACTGAGTGGAATAGCTTGTGTTTTGAGATCAAACATTCATTCTGCGACGGGTAAAGAACCTTATTATGTCGTGTTTGGACAGCACATAGTTACTAATGGAAAAGCTTACTCCCTGTTGCGGAAGCTAAAACTTCTGGATGATCACTCAATACGATTATCTCGTGAGAATTCAGTTGGATTAACAAGACAATTAACCAAACATCATAGGGCTAAACAATTTAACAGAAATGAAAAGAGCTACAACTTAAGATCAAGAGTGGTGAATTTTGTGGAAGGCCAAGAAGTTGACCGAAGAAATTTTAAACCATCCAGCTTTGAAAAATGTTATAACGCTAAACTTGGACCGGTTTTTGTGGAAGCTCGGATACGAAGAAAAATTGGAAATTTCTGCTATGAGTTAGAAGATCTTCAAGGTAATGTTGCGGAAATTTATCATGCTAAAGATATTAAGCAGTGACGGATGTTATCACTTTTTGTTTTGTTTCAGATTTGGATGTTTGATTTCATCAGTCCTCCAAATCTGATCTTGTTTGGGGGAAATGTAGGAAAATGAGTAGGTAAGTTTTTTTTTCGTTTTTATGAAAAAAAAGAAAAACTTTGAAAGAGAGTCTGTCAGAAGTGTTGGAGTTATCAGCCAAATTTTCTTGAATTGTAAAAAAAAAAGAGAAAAAATTTAAAAATAAAAAGGACGAACGGATGTATACCTGTTTACTTTCTCATCTGAAACAACTTTAAATTACGATTAGTCAAGAAACAACAAAAAGCATTAACCGTCTCCCAACGAAGGATGATGATCCAACGTGAATTCAGTACACCAATAGAGGCCAACAACCTTTCTTCTATCTTATTAAGCGGCTTATAAGCGTATATATATTTTTAAATTCCCGACTATTCAACATCCTCAACGAACCAATCATCAATTTACTTAAATCATTTGCTATAAAAAAATTACGAGCAAACATTCATTGCGCCTTGCCTTGGCATCCTCCTGCTTCTTATAACAAGATTTTGTAAACGGATATCCGTTCGGTTGTCGAAACAAGTAGCGTTCGTTTAAAATGGATGTAAAAATCATAATCATAACAACCAAAGCAATTGGTTGACTGATTTCTCAACGCAAACGCAACGTCGTTGCAGTTCGCCAACTGGATTTTACCGGCTATGTCACAAACAAAGGCCTAATTCTGTTAAAAAAAAAAAATGTCGTACCACTGGTTTAATGTGTTTAATTTAAAAAAAAAAAAGTTTGTTTTTGAATTCCTTATTCAGTCAACAACACGAATGTACATTCGGAGGGTAATTGAATGGGTAACTGGGTAGATTTTATCATTAATTAAATTTGTTTATGATCAATAACTTATTTCTAATTTGAACTTAATTCTAATTTGAATAATCTTAAGTTATCTGTTCTAAATATTAAAACGTTTCTTAAATAATTTGTTTGGATGGCTACTGGCTGGCGAAGTAAGTTTATTCATTACGCTACACTTACACTTATATCGCATAAAATTGTAACAATTCTGTAGGGCAAATTTCCGTTGGTGAACTCTCCAATAGTCTCACAAATTCCCTCAAGTGAACTATTACCGTAAACTTCAAAGTCTAGGTTATGTAAAACGCAACCCCTCAGTCCTATTCACGATAAGATCATTTCCACATACACTGTAGTCTAGAATTAACACTGAATTATTGAAAATACTCTCGTTAAGCCAAATTTTAATAACGGCAAAGATCTTGAAGGTCAATTTAGAAAGAACATTGCTAAGTATGTCCAATTTAGATGAACGAAAAGAAGGGTTAACGCTTTGACAGTTCAGGTGAGCAATTCGAAAGGTGGTGTTGTCACTCATAGAAAGATTATTAAACTAGTTAACATTGGCAATAGGTCTAAGATTATTACTAAAGGACATAAAAATATGCATATAATTTGTAGGTAGGTAAAGTTAAAGCACTTACAAAAGTTAATAGGATATTAAAAATTGAATTAATAAACAAAAAAAAAAAGAAAAATACATATCTTTATAAACATGCTGCCTCATAAAGCTTTGAGATAAATTGACATTGCGGGTTAGGACTTGTTGTATTCTCTCATAAGGCTGTAATAGTCGCACTGCGTTGGAGAATTATCGTTTATGAAAAGAGTTACCTTCGCCGTTTATCATCTTAAAATTTTCAACATACATAATGCATCTTTCTGAACATCGGAATCTGGTGTTCATTGAGCTAGATTTTGGAATGGATAGAACCACCAATAACATCAAATATGTTGAAAGTTCATAACGCGACACAATTCTTCATCAAGACATCTTTTAATATACTTTTATTGAATTTAACAATCAGGCGGTCCTGCTTTTTTAATAAGACATATGTGTTGATATCGTTCGGCGATATATTGACATTGACAGCAGACTCGTTTTTTATGACGAGACCAACTACGTTGTCCAATGAAACAGGCAATCCCGAAATAATGGTGCCAGGCCGGTGATGGTGTTTTGTGATGCTATTATTATCTACTTCGAACGACAAAGATTATTAACTGAGTCCATGGTATTACTAGAGACAGTGTCCCGTATATGTGAAATGCGGACGTTAAAATTTTCTTCTAACGCTTTGTTTTGCATGACCAGTCTCACAATGTGCTTTAAACTTCGCATCGAAATTATCATTGATATGCTCAAGGATAACAAGGTAACAATTGTTACAGGTAACATTGAGGGTTGGATTTCTCTGAATTAGCTGACGCTCATAAGAAATAGTTTTTCCACATTCTATATGTAAAATATTTTCACATTTTACTCAGATGGCTGATGGCTGCGATTTTTTCACATCCTTTTCGCAAAGATTGCATATCACATTAGATAACAGAGGTGCAGTGTTGTCTTATGCATAACAAACAAAATTGAACAGAACTAGTAGATTAGATTAATAGCAGTAAATTAAATATCAATTTACAATACGAATTGAATGCGTTCACAATTGACATCACTTTTTACCGTGCTTTAATTGACGTTTTAGCAGACGCTACCTAAAATTTTTATATCAATTTTTGCAAAGCAAGTCGCCTTATTGTCGTATATCACAATGATTTTTTTTTATTTTATTACTTTAGTGCTTTATACGCTTTTAAACCCTAATTAATTATAAAAGCTTTTAATTAATTGAATTATATTGAACTTTTTGTGTTAACACTCATTTTGTTTTTTGTGATCAGCATTTGTTGCCCTCGTCAAAAAGTCTCTTTCTTCTTTTGTGCGTGTTCTTGCTTCCAAACATGTGAGCTGATTTGCGGCGTTTACAGTTTTCTCTAAGTTTACGGTTTGCCTACCGTTTTTTTAATAGTGCGGAGTTTACGTCCAATTTAAGAGATCATTTTTGAATACGTGTCAACTCTCTTGTTTTTTTTTTTATAAATTCTATTTTGTCTGTTGCTTTCTGGCATGGAGTGTTTGTGTACATCATGTCGAATTAAAACAGGGCCTGATTATGAACGGTTCATCACTTGTTGGCTTTGCGAGAGGTTTTTCGCGCGAAGTCTGCAGGTATCAGTAGCCGTGCTGCAGATGCAGTCCTAGGCTCTTTGGAAGGATTACGTTGGTCTTGCCCCGATTGTAGGAAACGGGATATTGACTTTTATAAGCTTTTCACGGAGAGAAGGAATGGGATTTCTGAATTAAGTAAGAATCTATTCACATAGTGTAGACAGTGTAAAAAAATCAAGACAATGTTCGATGAATGCTGTTATTTCGAACACTCACCTTCTCCCACAGCCTATAAAAGGCCAACTTGTAGCGTAACGTGTGGTACCTCATCTCCGTCTTTGCCTAAATCTGATTCTTCGACTTATGGGAGCGCTCCATTCTTGCCTACAAAGAACGTTAGCGTCTCTCCTGTCGTTGAGTTGGCCGGTAATAAAAAAGTTTTAAATAGGTTGGGAAGCGCTCCTTGCCAGATATGCTGCACCGGCGAGGATATCTCTTCCCAGTGATGCTACTGAGGTTACTCTATGTACATATCCAAAGAATATTAATTAAATAATAAATACGTCTCTCCCCCTGGTTGTTGGGGTATGTCAGCTGTTCAACGTGCAAGTACCAGAAGCTGAAAAAGCAAGTGTGGTCGCTCCTTCTATTTTCCCACCAACTCAAAATTCTCTACATATATCGTTCTCAGTACGGATGACGTCTGCTTAACGGCAGTACCCCCCAGAAGGGCAATATTCGTGTCAAGGCTGACAGCTTTGAGGATAACATAAAAAGTTATCTTGCCGCAAAGGTCCCATCCGTCAATTTGAAGCATGCTAACATTTTCAAATTGGTTCCATCTCAATCCAGAGCTATCTCGTCTTTTAAAGTGTTAGTTCTGACTGAAAAGAAGGAAATTTTGTTAAACAAACCGTTGTGGCCATTTAGATTCTTAATTAAGCACTCCTCGCGATCGACCGTGTGATTCTAATTCGGTAGCTTTTCTTCAAAAAACGAAATGTTTCTTCAGGCCCCGTAAATTTCATTCCCCAAAATTTTATGGGCCGCAAAAATTTGCTCTACTTTCCAAAATTCAGTGGGCGCGGAGTTCTTCTGCTTGGCCTTCACTGAAACTTAGACTGCTGCGGTCCCATGTTCAGTTGAATTCCCCATTCCTCCCGACGTTGAATTTATCCAAATTGCTAATAAACAGTTAGACTTAACTTATTCCCATATACGCCCACACGGCGATATCTGCTTTTATAAGAAACATGCTGCCTTCATTTGTGATGTCGCTGAAAACTCTAAGTCTACTGAATAGTCATAGCGTTGTGGCACTTCAATTTGCCACAATTCAGTTGTTGTTATAGTAGTAATTCTGACTGTATGGTCCCCAACTCAGCATCTGATAGAGCTATCGTGTTTTTTAATGAATTATTTGATCGTAATTTACTTCAATACAACCGTACTCCTAATTGTGAAGGCAGACTGCTCGATCTTTGCTTTGCCAATTTCCGGCAAAGAGAGTTCGGAGACAGTTATAAGTCCTTTTAGTTTACCTGAGGATCCGTATCATCCAGCAATTTGTATTTCTTTCTATTACAGGCATGGTGGTTCGTTGAACTACTCGCACGTGCCAAATTCAACTTCCTACAATAAACATTATGATTTTAACAAAACCAATTTTACTGCTTAGATTTCATCTTTCACACATTATGCTCGATTTCATCTTTCCGTTTGTGTTGGAAGAGTAGTTTCCTTATTTCAATTCACAAATGTGGAAATAGACAACACGGTGAAATGGATACTAGATCATTCAAGGTTGTATTCAACTACACAACCTCGGATGAATTTCCCGTGATGTCTTACGTCCCTCAAGGCAGCCTTGTTGTTTAATCCACACGTTAATGATCTCCGCTCGGTGACTAAATCTCGCCAGATCTTAATGTACGCTGATGGTAGCAAACTGTTTTCTTCCTCCCCTTACATGATGCTCGCTAAATTTTATGAAATTAAATCTAAAAAATGCAACAAGCTTTCTTTCTTAAGATGGTAGTCATTCAGTACTAAGTATTTCATTGATTCTCGCAAGTTGGAAAACGTAGATTCACTTTAGGTTTAGGGGTTCTATTCGACGAAAGATTAGGTTTTAATTTTCAAATTGAGCTCTTTATACGTAAAGGTAAGTCCGCGCTAGGTTTCATTAAGAGGTGCTCCAAAGAACTTAAAAATCTTTACATTACAAAAAGGCTATACATGAGTTTTGTTAGACCAATATTTGGGTATGACCCTGTTTTGTGGTATCCTCCATGTAGATGTTACGTAGGATCAATTGAATCCGTTCAGAAGTAATTCTTCGTGTTTGCCCTTACGAATTTGCATTGAGACCCTAAAGATTGCTGTTGTTAGCCTTACCATCACTTGAAAAACGTACATTTATTCTTCCTGTTTCCTTCTTAATTAAGTTAATAAATGATATTATCGATTCGTTCACATTACTTGGTGAGATAAGTTTTAATGTTCCTAACAGCTTCTCTAGGCACCTTATGTTCATTAAGCTGCGTCAATGTAAATATAATTATGACCTGTTTACCCTGTGTAGAGAATAAAAGAATAAACTTCCTAATAAGTCCACATAAAATTGAAAATTGAAGGTAAGAATTTACTTGAAATGGATCTACTGGATGCGAGAAAGTAAGTAGTGAGTGTAATAGTAAGACAAAATAGAAAAAAGGGTTGGATTGATTATTGGAATAGCAATATCTCAATAGTTATTTGACGAACTAGACGCAGAAGACAGCGAAACTATAAGAAATCACCTTTTAAATATTAACGAAATAAAGGAAACAACAACTAAAAGGCATTAACAAACGATTATTTTACTGTAACTTTAAATCACTTAAAAGCGGTTATAAAGGGCGATAGAAGTAAGCTAAAACAGAAATTGGCAATCCCATCTCGCACATACATGTAAAATAATGTGCCTAAAGAGTAGAAGAGAGTGAGGAGCTGACAGCGAACAGTAAAACAAACGAATGAATATGAAAGAAAAACGTTATGAAAAAATAGTCTGTCATTTAATCGAATCAAGTTGTGAAGCAATGCAGTCACTGAACTGTTTTTAGTTATTTTTATTAATAATTTCCATTTAATTATTTTTCAATTTAAATTACTTTTTAATAAACATCAGTATAATTAGTACAACATCTTGACATATCGAATTGTTTTAGGATGGCTCTAACACCTATTCTTATTTTTCGTCAGTAAGAATTGGTTACTTTCAGTCGTAGTTAGGTTCAATAGTTGCACGCCTTTAATGGGTTTCCCCTCGCAGGCTCAGTATTATCGGTTGTGTTAATTTGATGTTGTTGGGACAAATACCTCATAAAAAAGAAAATTTGCAAAATTTCCAAACAATTTTCTTTTTGAAAATTAGACAAAAG
Organism: Glossina austeni; assembly: GCA_000688735.1. Taxonomy (NCBI): domain Eukaryota; kingdom Metazoa; phylum Arthropoda; class Insecta; order Diptera; family Glossinidae; genus Glossina; species Glossina austeni. Next base: position 25,004 of record JMRR01017819.1, read on the forward strand.
AAATTTTTATTAGCTGTTTCCAAATATTTCAAAAAAATTCAATGCTACTTTTCATTGTAGAGTATCTTCAACACTTTATAAGTTAGTGGTCAAGATTTCAATCATGCTATAGCTCTGGGGCCGCCAGATAAGACCCCTAACAAACTCATGATCTTCTTGAATCCAGGTGTTGTTCCTAAAAAAGAAGTAAAAAAAAAGAAAAATTTTCGACTTTCCATTATAGCCAACAATTAACGCTTCTGTAACGGACAAAAAATGTATCATGATTCCATCTCAAGAAAATTTAATCTCCAAACTAAGTTCATTTGCAATTAAAAAAGATCTGAACAGTATTCCAACAGAGATTGGCTCAATTTGGCAAACACGTGCTGAAACTTCATTAATTATTTCCCGCAATCCTCATGTTACAGAAAACATTTTAAAAGCCGAATACATTTTTAGTTTATGCCCATTCTCATCGAAACTACATAAAACGTTATATTCAGCGAAAGGCATAATGCCTGCTCCTTGTTTAAAATATGTTCTCGCCGAAATAATTTATGAGATGAAATTTCAAGCTATAATCAAGCTAAACGTCAATAAATTTACCAAACGTAACGCTGAAGGATAATGCCGCTTCCTTACCGGTAAAATAATTCTCACTTTCGACCGATATGATCTACCGCCTACTATAGATGGTGCCTGGTACAAACGTGAAGTTGCGCATTACATCCGAACTACTATGAAGTGCAAAAATTGCCACCAATTCCTCATGTCTTAACTGCGGACTATCTCTACGTAATCTTGGCGAATTTTCTCGGACCTTTTGCCTCAACTACAATGATTATCGCTCCACTTTATACAAAGACTGCCTTCGATGTTCACAAATGCGGAAATTATTAAAACTCAAAATTCAAAATTATCGTAGCAAGAACGAAGTTCGTCGTAGCCATCAAGAACTAAACCCTTTGCCTTCTAGCAAAATCATTATCTTTGCGACGGTTGTGTTATAATCCTTTTTAAAAAGGCAATGAACTTCAACTCACTACACATCGAACAGCAAACCTAAAAAAAACCAAATCGAAAGTCGAATACCGACCAACCAAGTAAATTGATTATCAAAGGAAAGGCTGTTCTCAACAACGATTAGATCTTCAAACCCTTTACTCAAGCCAAGTCACTCATCAAACCATCAACTTTAAAATGTAATTCTCTTTCGTCTAGTCCCACCTCATTCAAACAAATACAAAAAATCAAAACCAATAAATACAAAAACAGCAGTTTTGTTTCTTCAATTGACAAGATAAGTAAATCCTTAATATAATATAGCAACCAGAATCTCAGCAACATCTCTGATGGCGATGCTTACGTGTCGACCCAATCGCCCTGCACAGCATGTTAATAAAATAAAAAAAAAAGATTCATTAACAATTTCATTGAACTACAGATTCTAGTGAGATATTTCAACCCTACGTACATATTTCTTCAAGAAACTCACTGCAAGATTTTTTTAATCCAATTTCATCCAGTTCACATATTCTATAATTTGTAAATGCTGATCAAATATTGCTGTCAAAACAGAGTTGGCATCTTTATTAACTTCAACATCGGTCACGCACGCATCCACTTAAAATCAAATATACAAGCTATGGTTGCTGAAATTACCTTAAAAAAAAATACTGTGTACTTTTGGCAGCAAGAACATTGTAACTTGGAGATCTTTGCTCTCCACACTCTCTCCGCCACTGATTGTAATTGGAAACTTTAATCGTTGGAGCACAATCTACAGTTCTAAAACAAACAATTCGCATGGTTTCGTATTAGGAAACTCACCCATTCAAAGAAATATTTATGTTTTAAATGATGGAAGACCAACGCATTTAGCATGTTGCTCTCCATCTCTTCTTCCGTCTATCTGTGGTGGATCTCCGACGATCTTTATGATAATGACCATTTTCCAATCGTTATCAATTTAAAGTTCTCAAACACTTCTGATATTCCTCCAAAACAAACAAGATTTCTGCTGGGTAAAGCTTATTGGAATAAATATTCTAAACTAGCCGAGTAAGAAGAGAATTGAGAAAATAAAACACTCTCATGTTTGAAAAGTACTCTAAAACAATTCATAGAAATATTTCACTGACGGTTGTATGAAATACAATCAATAAACTAGCGAGGTGTCCATATTCCAATGAGATTACTGGCATCTGCACTCCAAACGGGATATTAATCAAGGCAGAGATTTTTAACCACTTCGAACAAATGCATTCTGACTAATTCTCCAACTGCAACTTCTTCGATGCGCTGCATTCCTAGCGAAACCTATATCTGCGTTATAACTTGAGGGCTATTTTATCAAAGTAATAGTAAAAACACTCAGCTTGGATCGTATTTCATATCAAATGACCAAAGCATTGACAGATTCAATGTGTGAATTACAATACCTATATAATAGAATAATTTCTACTGGTCATTTTCTTTATTCATGGAGGATTGCGGTGATTGTGCACATTCAAAAAAATAAAGGCTCATCTGTTGCATCAGACTACCGTCCACACTCTTTGTTCCTCTCAAAGTTATTGGAAAAAATTATGGCTTCCATTATACGTTATATAATATATATACATTATATAATATATATACATCGTTTTCTTTAATCTAAAAATTCGACTACGGCCAAGCAAACAAGTTGGATTTAAACAAGGCAGAAGATGTACTGGTACTTTACTGCACATCGATTATTCCACAACGGGAGCTATTTCTGGAAGAAATCGTGTTACAACTCTTTCAATTAACTTTTATGAATTGGCTTACGCGAGTAAATAGCTTTCCAGTTTAAAATGTGCAAACACTTAACTTAAAGGCTAATGGTTTTAAATAAGTACCGTTGGAATCCCCATTGCTTTCAGTTAGAGAATTCCATTAAACTGACTTAAACTTAGTTTAATGTACGTCGCTAAGAAAAGATGTGTTCACGTAAACACCATTGACTATCTTCAAATGTTCGTTTTAAACAAAACCAACTTCTGCTTTATAATGTATGACAACAACTTTAAATAAAATAAATAAGATTATTATCAGAGCCAGCAAAAATGCCTTCCGAACGACACACAGCAAAAACATCGTTGCCCAGACTGGTCCTTCTTAGAAAATAGAGTGTGTAAGTTAAAAGCCAAATCATCCCGGAACTGCTGAATTCTAGCTATTCAATACTCAGCAAAAACTTAAATGAAATTATTATTGCTAAAAATACGAAAAGATAGCAATCTCTTGCGAAATAGTTGTAAAAGCTATATTGATCTCGCTAAACGTCTCCTCAAAATGTACATTCAAACCATTTCACTCTCAACATACAAAAAAAAGTGTACGCCAAATTTTGCCATCAAAGGACTAATTGCATGGAAAGTCACTATTTGAAAAGTAACGGTTAGCATTTTCTTTTCGCAGACAATTCTAAAAGTGAGGGCCTGTCTTTCCCGTAGGCAGTAGATGGCGGTACAGGGCAGATCAAAGTTAATCACATCGTACACGAAAGCGTGTCAACATTTGTGACCGAAGCTAGAGCTATTTTTTAAGCCACAAACCTTGTTCAAAAATCTAAACTTAAGACGGCTGTCATTGCAGACTATTTGTCAATCATAAAAGCTATCCGCACCCCTTTAAATTTCAATTGGGAAACCATTAGCAAAGAAAAGAATACCCTTGAAGCTTGTGGGGATAAAATTAAAAAAATTAAAATATTTACTAAGAAAAAAATCAATGAGAAAACGGCGATAAAAGTAGAGAGTGGTAGCATATATCCTACTCGCATATTAATCCTAATTTCGTTCCACCAGTATATCCAACCCACGTAGAAAAAGGCAAGATCAAAACATTTGCAACAATCCGCCACGGTCTTACTAACGCAACAAACCATTGCCAAAGAAATCTACTTCTCCAATTTGCACTTGTTTAGAAAATCGTACTAAGAAACATATGTTCTGTGAATGCCGAAACCTTTACAATATTCGAAGTTTCGTTTCAAGATCACGTAGCAACGTGGATTCTTTGAAATGTAACGGTGTTTTCTGGGGCAGGGTAGATCTCAGTCACTCCAGAGTCCGTTTCCAAGACAATTTATTATTGATTGGGCCTTCGTACTTTATTCTACTTCTCCCTCTCTTACTCGTTTGCCCTTGTTCAATGTCATCGGCAGTCATCCCCCGTAATATTGCTCTTAAAGCTCAGACACCAAAACTCTTAAAACCCTTACTTCAGCTACTCTCTTAGAAACTTTTCCAGTGAGCGATCAACAGGAAGAGCGAAAGCAAAACAAAAAAAAAAGAGAAAAAGAAACTACCACCAAGAATTTTTTTTTCGCATGATTTTACTTTCTTTTGCTTGCTTTCTTTGCATGGCTAGCGGCTAGCCGCCATTTGCAAAGGACCGCAAAATCATACGATGTCCCATAATGGCACGCCATTATTGACGCATTTTAGGTAAAAACAGACCGACAGATACCCTACCCTAAATTGTTCGCGGACGTTACAAAGCGCAAAAAAATTATCAAAAACGAAATTAGAAAGAGACTTGTTTCATGAATATATGCAGCATATAGTAAAAACTGCTGATAAGGATTGATTGACAATTCAACATTTACTGTAAATGCATTAAACATTAAATGACAGTTTCTTTAAGTGAAAGTTCCTAGCAAAATGTTTTATCTCATTTATATTAGGGGGATCCATAGCTAATCAATTATTTTGCATTCATAGACAAAATATTTTTTTGAAATGAGATTTTTATTTTTTAATCGTTTATGTAATCACCGTCCTTTGCGATGACTTGTTGCCATCGTTCCTGCAAATGTTCAACCCCCTCTGGAAAAAGTGAGGTGGGCGTGACTTAAAATATAACTCAAGGTGCGATTGAACATCAGATAAGAAATTAAAATTTTTATTTCGTAACGAATGCTCCAGTGACCTGAACAGATGGTAGTCCGACGGTGCTAGGTCTGGAGAGTATGGAGGGTGCGGTAGAAGTTCCCAGCCTCATTGCTTAATTTTCTCTTGAGTAATCTTCGCTGCATGAGCATTATCTTGTTGGAGTATCAGACCTTTTCTGTTCACTAAAGCTGGTCTTTTTTCTATGAGTGCGGACTGTAACCGTTGTAACTGTTGACAATACAGGTCAGCAGTAACTGTCTCCCTAGGTTTCAATAATTCGTAATGCACTATACCGGAACAATCCCACCAAATACACAATAACACCTTCCTCAGGGATAGGGTTGGTTTAGGGGTTGGAAGAGGTCTCCCGTTTGCAGACAATCATTGTTTCGATCGCTTTATGTTATCATAAAGGATCCATTTTTCATCTCCAGTTACGATCGTAGACAAAAAAGGATCTCTGCGTAGTCTGGTGAGCATGGAATTACAAATTGTTCGCCGAAGATCTTTATTAGCCTCAGACAACAGGTGTGAAATCCATTTATCTTGTCTATGTGACTTGCTAATTTCTTTTAAATGCCTTTGCACGGTGGACCAGGTAGACCCAAGGCTTCTTGATAGTTCCTGTATAGTTAACCTTGGATCGGACTCCACTAGAGATTTTAAGGCGTAGTTATCAAATTGACCTGGGCGTCCAGTTCGATGCTTATCTGACAGGTCATAATCACTTGCAGCCAATCTTCTGAACCAACGTTGACACTTGTTGACCTTCAACACATCTCTATATATGTCGCAAATTTTGCTTGTTGTTTCCGTGGCACTTAAACCGGCGCTAAAATGGAAAAGTACACAACTACGAATATGGCTCTCAGAAGGTACAAAGTCCGCCATTTTATTACAGCGCTACAAAAAAAATTTATATTGTTGGGAATAAATTAGTAACAAACTGGTTGAAGAATAACACCAAAAAAAAGTATGCTTACACTTGTCTGGTTGCCGCAGGACTAATGAGAAATGGTATCTTGCGAAAATAATTGATTAGTTATGTGTCCCCCTAATATATACATTAAATAAATATATTACATAACATTGAAAGGTCAATTTCATAATTCAGAGTTTTCCTAAAAAATGAAAATGTCAGTTGTAATATAATGTAACGTGGCTAGCTAGCTCTAGGTCGGGAGAGCCATTGCCCACAGGCCGTAAAGCCACATTACAAAACAGAAAAGAAGAATTAAGAATGATAAAAACTACGAAAAACAGATCTGATCTTTAAAATACCTACATCATATGGTCTGTCCGGTACGACGTCCGTTGGTCCTTCTTTTGTCTGTTGGTAACTGTCACTGTCCACTCACTGTCCTTCACACGCGCAACGCCTCCATGCCCCGCCCCAGCGGTGGAGTATGCGTATTTAGTTACTCATCTTCCTTTTCACTCATCAGCAGAAAAAACAACGAAAATCATGAAAAGAAAAAAAAATATATATATAATTTTGACATACCAAATGCTACTTTCCTTTTTATTCTTTCTTCCTTACTCTTTTTTTTTTTTCTTCTTTTTTTTATGATTTCGAATGCCTACCTTAATGGCAGTTACCCTGGATCTTGCGTAGTTGGCTCCGTTGGTTCATGGATGGTTCGGCAGGCTGTTGCTATTGAGGAAAGTTTGCTGTGGCCCTTATCCCTCGCTTCCCATGAATTCCCTTGCCCTTATTTGTTTTACCGCTTTATCCTTGTTTCCTTTGATAGCCAACCCAATGGAAATAAGGCAACACACTCAACAGAAACGCACGATTCGAGGCCGTTCCTGAACCTCATTCCGCGCACCGCTCGCTGCACTTGAGATCAATTACGTTTTGTCGCGTTGATTACCAATAGAGTCTTAGGTGGGGGCTGCGTTTTCATCGCAATCGGTGCAAAATTCAATTCTCCTTTCCTTTTCTCTTTGAATCAAATTATGGTATTTTGTTTAATTTTACCTGCTTTCTTTTTGTAAAAAATACGTAATTATTTGATTGTTTTTTTTTTTCTCATTTAGTTATTCTGCGTTCTTATACTTTAGCACCTGGGTTCAATATTACAGCGAATTGTTTTTCTATTCTAGTCATTGTTTTCATTTGAGTGCTTTGGTAATTTTTTTTTTTTTATTACCAGTTACAAAGTACAATTTAATCATTTAATTTTTCTTCTCTTGTTCCACAGAACAATTTAATTATTTAATTTTTCTTCTTTTTGTTACAAAGTACAATTTAATTACTTAATTTTTCTTCTTTTGTTTGTTATTTTCTTTCGCTCTGAATTAAAACTCAAGCCAAGTTTTTTTTATTCTCTAATGTTTCTTTGTTGCGCACACACAAATAATCGTTCGAAAAATCAGCAGTAGAAAAAAAATTCTTGTCCATGATTTTTCTATTCTCCTATTTACACAATTACTAACTGTAAATTTTCTTGGGAAAACCCGTTGCAGCCTTGATTGGTTTTTCTTCTTTTTTCTGTATATTTGCGGTTGCATTAAGGAATTTTTATTTTTAAAGTAATTACTGAAAATTTTCTATCAGTTTATGTTATATTTTACACAGGCACTTGTGTGTGTAAATGTTTTATTTTTTTCGCCTTTTTTTTTCTTTTACATCTTTTTCAACGTTCTGAATCTGAACTCTTCTACGGACAACGAACGACTCTCGACCTCCAGGAATAGCAATCTCTTTCTTTAACCATTTTAGGCAACCTTCTCTTTAACAATTTTAACCAATCTTCTCTTTACCAATTTCTAAGCAATCCTCTCCTTTACCAATTTTAAGCCACTTCTCTTGAACAATTTTAAACGATCTTTTTCTTTAGCAATGTTAAACGACTTTTTCTTTAACAATTTTAAACAATCCTTTTCTTTAGCAATTTAAAACAACTTTTTCTTTAACAATTTTACACCAACTTTTTCTTTAGCAATTTTAAACACTTTTTTCTTTAACAACTTTAAACAATCCTTTTTTCTAGCAATTTTAAGCAACTTGACTCAACGGCTTCAGGAATCGCAACCGCCATCTCCTTCTCTCCTCAGCCCCATCTAACCTCAGTTGATAAACCAAACTCTTCTTCTTTTCCTTCCACTCACCTTCATTTGACCTTCATGCTTCCACTACTTCTTCCTCTCTTATTCGTTTGCCCTTGTTCAATGACATCTGCAGTCATCCCCCGTAATATGCTCTTAAAGCTCAGCCTACAATCATCAGATGAACTTTCTCTTTGGGGTTTGTATATGCAAAACTCTTAAAACCTTTAATTCAGCTACTCTTTTTTGTCGGTATGCTTTCGTTCCTCACATACGTAACACGTGATCATTTCGTATGTGATAGTATTCCATAGCCATTGGTTCATGATCATCGGTTTTTTGGAATCAACAGTTGTCAAATACACTTTTCAAATTACACAAAAGCAAAAGAGCTTACGGTTGGCATTAGTACTGGTTATTCTAAGCTATTATTCTTTATTTAGAGCTGCATTTATAAGAGGAAACAGCCGCAAATTGGGAGCAAATCAAAATAAAAAATTAAAACAAAATAACAATAGCCGCGATACAGAGAACGCAAAAAAAGGACAATTTTTTCTTTTAAGATATATGCCACGTTCGTTATTGGCCTAGTTCATTTTATCTCAACAAACCAAAAAAAAAAAAAAATTAATTTATGAAACGAAAGTAATACATTAATACAAATTTGAAGATCATGAATTTGTGAGCATACCAATCTCTCCAAACGAATTGTGATATTTGCAGATCTCTAACAAATTGTGTGGTGGAGTGGCTAATATGGTTTTTCTTCGGCAGATCAGTTAGAAAGCCTAATTTCGTTGTCCAATTATACGAATTGTTTTTTAGAAAATTTGGACTATTTAGGCGAATAGTGGAACCCTCCGGAGAAGCGCTTCTCGATAAAATATCCGCAGGATCAGATCGAAAAGTTAGTGTTCATACGTTGGCTATTGGGAATTTCGCTAGATCGTTGATTGGCTTTCCTGCCAGTACTGTTAGTGCTAATTCCGCTATTGATAAGAAGGGTTATAGACATGTGGATGGTCTATCAAATCCGGATGGTCTATCTAAAACGTTCGATTCAGCAAATAAAAATTGCTTAGAGAATGAAAGGTCTAAGTAATAAAAGGCCTGCCAGGGCTAGGCAGCAACAAGTTGTAAATTAGGTGGCCCTTGGCCCGGAGCTGATTGTAAATTCTCCCTCGTCGCAGCTGTGTTGTAGTCTGTAAAAGCTTGTCTTTGGTTTATAGAGTTCCGACGTCAACTAGATCAACAAGGTTATTTATATTAGTTGTTCGTATATTCCTCCGGCTTCGGTTTTTAGTATTTACTTAAGGCCTCATTGAACAAGTGTAATTTGAAGTTTACCCTGCTGACACATTACCCCTATTTGTGGGCTATAATTTACTGGAGGTTTCCTGGAGTTTCAATATTGAACGTGGCTATTAGGTTCTATCTTCTGTTTTGGTTATTATGATGAAGTGTTTGCTAGTGTAGTATCAATCGTATTATATCGTATTAGTAACATTTTGAATAAATTGGATTTGGCCTTTTGTAAAGTGACTAACTCATATATTCGACGTATTCTTTCGTTTGTTATTCGGGAAAATGTACATCATCAAATTATCTTGATCTTGAGGTGCTGGGCTAGGAGTTTCAGGTCACCTTCTGCGTTTATCATAAAGAATAACTGGCGATTTGTCTTTCCGAAAACTAATTATGCAGACTTTGTAATGAATTATCTAATATATCTTGGGATTTGGATGATGACAACATCAAGGGATGTCTGTCTGGCACTTGTTCTTAAATGTTATCTAACTGGACGTATATATCGAACTTCATAAACTTGGGTATTATACTTGATTATAAGTTGAGTTTTAAATTACTGATCGAAGATAGGTTAACAAACCGAGAACTCTGCTGGGGTGTATTAGACGTTGACCGTACGAAATTATCGACTCTTATATTAGTAATATGCTGATTACAGCACGTGTTAGTGTTAAGTTGGAGAATTCCGTGCTGATGTCGTCCCTAAACTACAGGTACTATGTCGGCCAAACTGAGCCCGTGTTAAAACCCAGCAGTATCATTGCCTCTTTAGTAGGGTTGTCTTAAGCTTATTCATCTTCCTAGCTTGGAGAATAGACGTAGCTGGTTAGGCGTCTCGTTGATTATAAAAGTAGCCGGCCGCTTTTATTAGGCGAGATTGACATTCATATTTCGGGAGGAGTAACTCGCAGCTATTGGCTTATTAGGCTACCACGAATTCCTATTAATTATCGCATTATATGTATCATCCATTCCGCATTTTAATGATAATTTTAAGTTTTGTGGAAAGTGAAAAGTGTAATTTTATATTACAATGCCTGATGGTCTGCTTTGTTGCTGTTACTATAGTTTGCTACGTGTTACTTTTATTGTTCCGCGCAGGAACCATACCGTGTAACTCCAATTGTATTACTTAGACGGATTACAGTTTATTAGTATCTTCGGTATTTGTGAGATCTTCAAATTGATGCATCAACAGCAAAGTCCAAATAAGACCCAAAGTCTTTCTTGCATCAGTTCCACCATGAAATTTGAGGAAGTGTTCACAATCTGAATGAAACATCACCTTAAAAGGTTTGACCGTTTGAGCATCATTGTTGAATTACGAACCCATTTTACTGTAATAGTGATGTAACTTCCTGTCGTATTTTAATTGCCTGATCCAGTACGGCCAGAGATGAAATCATCGACGTAAAAAATCGACTTACAATCTTAGAAACCAAGTTTAGTTTCAGATGTGGCGGGATTCACTTTGTAAATTTTGATGTCGTTACGTGCGTTGTTTCTCACTGCTTAAAGCTGGTTTAAAGAAACGAAAACCTAAAAGCGTATTAAATAGCTATGATTTCATTATAGGACCGAAAGAATGTAGTGAGGTTTTTTCTGAACCGTAGAAAAACGATTCTCAAGTTCGTTCTTTTTCGACAATTTTCAGTGTGCTGTATATGCTTGCGTTAAAGCTGGCACTACGTGATAACTTTGTCATAGCTGGCACCACAACAGTTGACATTGAAATTGAATAATCTCCATGCTTTGATTGAGAGGAGATATCGCCCAATTTACCTGCAATAAAAGTGCCATTTGAAGATAGCGAAGATTTTTGAGGTTGATGTGGAGTGCAGAAATGCCATCAAACACAGTCTGCTTCGGAAGAAATCGATAGCAGCGAAATCGAAGGCGCAATCCGTGTTAACTTTTATTTCAGCACACTTTGAATATAATGGTAAGCTTGCTGCTAAATCAGGGTTTCAAAAGATGGTACATATAAGCCATCAACCATCAACTGTTCGATTATTTTGGAAGACAATATAGCATCTTATTCCGCAGTTTGTCGCAAATCAAATTTTCCGGAATTAAAAATATCAAAATTCTCTGAGTTACGCGCGGATTTGCTTTATCGTCATGTTTACAACAGGCACCGACAACGACAACGGGTTAGGCAACAATGTAAAATTTTAATATGTCCATACTAGTTTAAAGGGTGCTACTTTCGAAACCTTTTCATCATTTTAACCTAGTGAAGCCATATAAATTATTCGTTAAAGAAACGATTTGATAATAAAATTCTCAACTTTCAGATCCGTATTAAGAAGGGTTTCTGGTTAAACAGTGTAGAGAAAGGCAGCATCAACTTTAGCGACATGCTTCAAATTCCTATGCGTGCGCCACAGTTACAATTACAATTACAAAAGATCAAATTGGTGATGGATTTTTACATTTCATTTAAATTTGATGGTCATTCTTAAGTGAAATGGAAAGACCGTAGGTCAAGCGGAAAGTTTCCATCATGGTCTTCCATTAAATCGCTTTTGCATAACAAATATCGTATGCTGAGAAATATAGACACTTATAAGCCATACAAAATTCCAACCAATCTAGCCAGCTAAAAAGCTTCTCCGCGTGATCAAAATGCTTTTGTTCCAGCCACTGCGCCATCCCTCTCTTGTACATTTTGCGCCTTCGAAGAGCACATTTTGCTAATTAGCCTCGTTTCGGAAATTTAAACCCATCAGAATTGCTTAAAAAAGGCACGTACATTGAAATATTGTAAATCTGGCCATTACTGTCATTACCAAACGAAGCAATTGTGTTTGAAGAAATCTTTCATTTGCATACCTTAAGCTTCTCAACTCTCAAAAATTCATTTAGACTTATGCAGTTTTTTTGTCTATCACATGGCGTTTCCAGATTGGTTTATTATGATGATTTAAGTGGGATTATTTAAAGAAAATAACCAAAGGTAGGAATGGTTGCTTTACCTGTATGACGATAAAATTAACATCTCTTACAGCGGAAAATTCTTTTAAATTTTGTTCACAAAACTAAGGTTTTATTGCTTATGGTGCAAAACAGAATATTTAGTTTATTTACTATTTTAAATAACTAATAATGCGAAATTAATTTTTGCTGTGTGTTACCAATGATTGCCAAAAAAACTAATCCAGCGAATGCTTGCTCAAATGCATGCGATTAATTAATTGAACGTTTTTAGGCCCCAAATTCGCACATCGACTTTTAATCAAATGTATTTAGTTCATATATTGTTTGTTTGCTATTTTATTTCAGAAAACGAATACGTATTTTTTTCGCAACCAAATGAAATTAAATTTCAAACTATCTTGCGGATGACTTGATAAATAAAAATGAAGATGACGGATTTTTTCTTTTGTGTATGATTGAAATCAGCCAACAAATGTTAATGCACAGTAAGATTTTCTTTTTTTTTTTCAAGGAAATGTTCAATAGGTTTTTCTTGAAATTTACTTAAACCGATGGATTTTCCTTGTTTGCCTAGTACATGTCCGAATGTTTGTTTGTGCAAACACAGTTTATGAGTAAGGTATATGACTAGCATAACAAAACCTGTTGAGTCGAATGTTCGCAAGAAATTGTCTAATTTTATTTAAACTAAATGTGTTTGTTTTGCACATGCTCGTCAGCACACAAGAGAGATATTCCTACATAAAAGAAATTCGAATTTTATCGCCACCAAAGTGCTTTGAATTGTGCAAGCATTTTTGTATAATTATTATTTTGCGATTGCTAACGAAATAAGAACAGAGCGTAGGCAGCGAGCGTGTTAATCTTTTCCGGGTTACTACATTACAACAGGCTTGCATGTTTATTGAGGAGCAAAAACATTATATATTAGGGCTACCCATAAGTAATCAATTATTTTATTTCAATTATAACGCCGCCTTAAAATCTCTAGTGGAGTCCGATCCAAGGTTAACTATACAGGAACTATCAAGAAGCCTTAGGTCTAGCTGGTCCACCGTACAAAGGCATTTAAAAGAAATTGGCAAGGCACATAGACAAGGTAAATGGATTTCACACCTGTTGTCTGAGGCCAATAAAGATCTTCGGCGAACAATTTGTAATTCCATGCTCACCAGACTAAGCAGAGATCCTTTTTTGTCTACGATCGTAACTGGAGATGAAAAATGGATCCTTTATGATAACATAAAGCGATCGAAACAATGGTTGTCTGCAAACGGGAGACCTCTTCCAACCCCTAAACCAACCCTATCCCTGAGGAAGGTGTTATTGTGTATTTGGTGGGATTGTTCCGGTATAGTGCATTACGAATTATTGAAACCTGGGGAGACAGTTACTGCTGACCTGTATTGTCAACAGTTACAACGGCTACAGTCCGCACTCATAGAAAAAAGACCAGCTTTAGTGAACAGAAAAGGTCTTATACTCCAACAAGATAATGCGCGTCCTCATGCAGCGAAGATTACTCAAGAGAAAATTAAGCAATGAGGCTGGGAACTTCTACCGCACCCTCCATACTCTCCAGACCTAGCACCGTCGGACTACCATCTGTTCAGGTCACTGGAGCATTCGTTACGAAATAAAAATTTCGATTTCTTATCTGATGTCCAAACGCACCTTGAGTTATATTTTACGTCACGCCCACCCCATTTTTTCAAGAGGGGCGTTGAACATTTGCAGGAACGATGGCAACAAGTCATCGTAAACGACGGTGATTACATAAACGATTAAAAAATAAAAATGTCATTTCAAAAAAATATTTTGTCTATGAATGCAAAATAATTGATTAGCTATGGATCCCCCTAATATAATGTTTTAAAATGAATTTGAAATCAATGCTGATTTTTTATTATATAAATAAAAGCCAACTTTTTCATTTTCACAAACATCTTAAAACGGATTTTTTCCTTATATCTTTTATTTCAATACAATTTAATTTGTAGGTACAAAAGTTGTGACGGCTCTTATTTGAGCGTCGGTAGCGGTTACAACCCAAAAGAAATTGTTACAAAGTATTCCGAATATCTCTGTTATTCTAAAAGTTTCTAAAAACGTTGGAACAAGTAAATTAAATTATTTTACTAAAGCAGTTGTTGCTACTATGTGTTTGGAGTTCGCATATAACATCCTTGATTCATTTAAAGATGGCATGGAAACGGATGACATTTATGTAAAACCTAGTAAGGTATTTGATAAAATTAGTCATGATTTATTAATTTTCAAGTTGAAAGAAGACTTGTTTCTAGCCCTTACCTTGTAAAGTGGCTGCGTTCTTATATTATGGAGCGTACATAAAGTGTTTTATGCAGATCACTTATTTCTGAGCAAATGCCATTGAAATGTCGAGTACAGCAAGTACACCATTCGCTTTTCTTTTATTTATTTATGAACGATCTCCCTAATATAATTCAACAGTCGGGTCTGTAATGGCTATGTCTAATGGTAGATAACCTCGTCATGAAATGTGAAAAAAATAAGAAGTCGACAATCCCATTTGCGGTATTTGCTTGCCTGGTGTTTGGACTCGTCAACGTTCGAACTAAAAAGATATTGGTAACTTTGAGTAGAAAAACTGTGGGCAAAGGCCCACTAAAAGTGCTGACCTTATTATATAGTTTAACTCAAGCTATGTTAACGAATCGAGTTGAGTAAGCCAAATGTGAAGTCAAATCAAAAACAGCAACTCCGCACATTCTTGCGTAATGCAGTAAGAAATGCATGATCAGCGTCTGCATTGGGTTTTGCAGAAATTAGAAACGTAAGCTAATTTGTTAAGTTGCATAAGGTTTTAATTTTAGTTCATTTTGATAACTCTATAATGCGCGATCACGCTGACCCCTAAACTTAAAAAAAATATTATTTTAAAAATCCCAGTAAAGGAAGATTTGACTAATCTCATTAGTGAATCCCGTTGATCATATCTTAAAATCGCTCACCCCTTTTTGCACGTATTTTGCTCTAATCTGGAGTGAATTTCAACGAATTTTAATATGATTTGTTTAGTTTTAAGCCGACAAGAAAAAGTTCTCACTTTCACAACTGCAGTGTTTCATTAAGAATCATCACATTATTCTTGCTATCAGTTTCATGTTATAAAGCACAATTTGTAGTGCCCTTAAAGTATGAAACGCATTCAAATAAAACAAGACTTTAAGTAATTTTTAAGCAAATTGAGCACACATCCAAATGAGTATAAGAAGTCGGCAAAGGTATTAACGAACCAAAATAAGAAATAGAGTGAGTGAAGTGAAAATTTAATTGTGAATATTGTTGAGTTTTTTGCAGACTACATTTTTTCTCTAGTTGGTTAATACTAATAATGTTTAATAAGATGATGCTTATCAGAGTAAAAAAAGAATTAGCAATGAAATTGTCACATGAATTGAGATAGGTATCGGATGAATCTGTTGTCAATTTATTAGTGTTAGGCTAAGCTAGTAGTAAGCTGATTAATTTGTTAAGTTCACATAACGAACGACGAGTTTCGGGAAACCCCATCAAAAAACAGATGCTTTTTGATTGAGGCACGGTAATGGCAACCTTGAAGAAAGTACGAGTCAGGTGACATCCACCATCGTCCGAGACGAACTAAGGCGTCAACATAAGATCTTTTGCTAGAGTATAAGATAACGATAGTCTTTTCAGTAAGCATCTGAGTCAATCGCATAAATATGAAATAAGGAAAAATCTAGCTAGAGTGTAAGATAAATCTTTGTTTTCCTTAAACATCCGAGTCAATGGTGTAAATATGATATAATAAAAAACTTTAGTGTTATTTTCATTTAAAAGTATCAATAAACAAAAATATATCAGTGCGGTTTCATCGAGCCCACTATTATGTAAATATATAGCCGAAAGCAAGTCAAGAGGAGTTCACGCCGCTGCGAAGCCGTTAAATGCTTAGTACAATGCCACAGAGTATTCGTTAGTTTAATTATTATAGAATTTAAAAAGCAACCGCTAAAAATTCATTCCATAGTGAATATTTCGTTAGTTCATGGCTTTAGAGGTTTCATTCAACTAAAGACTGCCCCTTAATCTGCAGTCTCTTCAAATAAAAGTAGATCAGCGCTCTGCTCTCCTTAATAGATTGCTTCTGTCAGCGTCACTTGAACAACGTATATTCTTTCTCTACTCTCTAAAGCATATCATATGCCATTGGTCTTTTTGCTGTAAAAACTGGTTTGCTATCGAACTCGAGGTGAATTTGAGTGTCAGTCTTGGTAAATTTTGCTTGGGTGTCTTGTAAAATATCAACATATTTAGATTTTATTTCTGTAATCATTTTTTATTACTTTGCAAGCATTTTCATTGGCAAAAAATCCTTTTTAACGGCTTATCTTACATGCCGATAATTGTCTACCAATATGCGCTAAAAATGCTAAAAGTGTCATGTCCACAGAGTGTAGAATGCACTTTTTGACATTCCCGTTTATAGCAACTTGCTTCTGGCAATCTTATTGTATATCTCATCTACAAGCTGGATTTTGACTTTAGATGCGTTGTTTATGTAATAAGTTTTGAACTGCTCTCCAGGTCTGCGCGTTTTGTACCACAACCCTTTTTGTATTAATGAAATGTCGCTGAATGAATACCCATGAATAGTGCATGTCCACAAAGTACCGGCACAGGGTCTTTAGCATGTTTTGTTCCATGTCTCTTTTTGAAACTTTGCTTGACTTTTAGCTCGTATTTCGGTTTGACTGAATTGCATAAATATATTAACACTAGCACCTCAATGAGGGTGGTATTATGTTTCGGGTTAACCAATTTCTGAAAAATCGATATCAGTTTCTTTATGGTTTGCCGTGTGCGAATTGCTTTCTCGTATTGGGAGAAATGTAATACGCATCTCTAAATTCTTTTGAGATTGCGGCCCACAAACAAAAACTACATGTTGTAATTGACTGCCATTTCGGTTAGTTTAAACTTTATAATACCTCATTTACTCTTCTTATCCCGTATTTAAAAAGAAGAAGTGCATTCTTAACTGTTTTTACCAATTGTGTCATATGCTAACCCAAGGTACTTGCTTATCAACCATTTCTTTTAGCATTTCCACTGTATCATTAAAAGAAACATATCTTGCATTCTCTAGCAGTATTCTGCTGCGCCACGTGTAATTCCACCAAGCTTTGAATGATAATCTAACACGCTTAGCATCATCTATTGTTGTAATTATTATTATTATTAATTTCGGCAGGGAAATCAATTTTAAGATTAAAGTCTTAAAGCACTAGCATCTAAGGCTTTCGGCTTTTATTTTTTATTAATATTATTCTTATTATTATTCTTATTAAAAACACTACCGCACTTTATTTTTTTTTTTATAAATTCAGCCAGAGAATAAAATAAGTTCTAAGACTAATGCATTAGCATTAGCATCTAAGGCTACCGGCTTTATTGAAAACTCTACCGCATTTGAGATTCGAACGCAGGACCATTGAGTTGGTAGCCGAGATTCCTCGCCTTCGGCCACTTAGGTGGATAGCATCATCTAATTCTGTGCATTACAGCAAAAAAATATTTTTATATCTTGTATACCAACAGTTAACTGTGACGTCATTTTTGCGTCAAATTGAAATTCTTTTACTTCGTTGATTATTTTCTCTACAATACCTGATTTTTGGGCGGTGATATTGCTGACGGTTTGTTTTGAATTGGCAAGCTTTGTCTTTACGGTTGCAAAAGTTCAACAAGCTTTACATTCATTTTCACTCGTCGCCACAAACTGTTGAAGTTTTAATTAAAAAATAAAAATAAATAAAAAATATCGACTTCAAGTTTGGCAAGGACTTTGAAAGTTTATATAACGTTTAAAACTACTTTGTACACTTGTCAAATGGAGATATATTATCTGCCTAAAAATGGGTTAATTTTAAAATGAATATGGTACACACAACTAATTTTTTCTTAATAATACCAGCGATATTGGTATCAAATGAAAGAACTTGGAGCATAGTAGTGGGTATGCGAGATTCGGCCCTTGCCGAATACAACTTTCTTACTTATTTTTTCTTTTCTTTATACGAAACTTTAACAAAAAGTCTATCAATTTTTCATACTATTTTTAAATTGTCCATTACTTCACTCACAAATCAATTCATTCATCTTGTCTTTATTGTTACTGTACTCTTTTCGTTTTCTTTATCCTATACATTTCATATTTCCTTCGTAGGCTTAGTTTGACCGCCTTAACCTTCAAATTTTCGTTTTATAAAATATAATTGTTTACAGGTTACGTGTGAAGGTTTTATTAGCACCAGCACATTTTCTTATATGTAGAGATTATTTTTCCGCAATAATCCACAAATATATTAGAGAGTAGCACAGAGATTAGATGTACAATAATTTACTATTTTTACTCCTCCTTAATAGCTTTCCAAAATTACATCATCTCTTCTTCGTCACTAATAATTTCTTATTCACAAAAATTTCTTTTTTTCGTAATTTATTTAATCGTTTTATTTCGTTAATATTTCTTAAATTGTTGTCAGCATCACGCTTTCTTTACGGGTTTTATTCTAGATAATTTATTTTTCTGTATTAACTATCGAATTTTCAGTAATTTTCTCGACATTCAATTTACACGTCTTTTTTGTTCTTTTAATTTCCCGTCTACCATCTCCCCTTCCAAGAAAACCTAGTAAAACAAAACCGCCAAAAGTTACGTCAAACAAAGTTTTCTCTTGTCAAATTTTTTTTCGTGTGCGAACTTAACAATCCAAGTGATGCAAGATTGCATTCTTAGCAAAAATTGTTAAGCGAAACCACACGTTACGCAGTTCCAGCGGCCTTACATTTAACGCAAATGACCGGCTTCCTTCCCGATCATTACTCATTGCGGCATGTTCAGTTTGTGAACATTAATTAACAAAAGCAAGAATTTTTTTTAAATTGAATTTGGTAAGAGCTTGCTGAGCTGAGAATGTTTATGGTCTAAGAAATTCGGCACAAACTCTCTGAAGTGCTGTAAATGAAGTTGTTTGTCGTCTAAATTTAATTTTCATCTATATATTTGACGTGATTATTGCTTGCGAAATTGAATTCGAACATTTCTAAAATGTTGATATAACGTTTAAGCGATTAAATGAATGTGGTGTAAATATTAAGCCCAACAAGTGCATTCTTGGAGTTAAAAACATCAACGTGCTATTCGCGCATCCGAAGAAAAGATAGCAGCTATCTGAATCTTCCAAAGACCGACATCTATTAAGCAAATGCAAAAATTTATCGGTCCAATAAATAGTTATATATATCTATGCTACCAACTCTATACACGCGATTATAACCAATTATAACCCTACTAAAAGCAAAGAACGAATGAAAACGCAGCAAAAGCATTTAACTGTATTAATGAAAAATTCGCATCTAAATCCCAGGAAAGCTAAATTTTCTTTAACGGTAGAGGGCTCATAGCGATTGGCGGAATTATACAAGAGAAAATAAATGAATTAGTAAAACCACTAGCTTTTTTTTCTTCATTCAAAATGCAATACCACGCTTTTAATCGCGAACTCTTGGCAAGTTATTTAAATATGAAATATTTTAATCATTTACTGGAATGTAGACGGTTCGCACTTCTCACTGGCCGCAAGACTATAACTGGGCTCCAGACTATCAAACTGAACGATGTTCGATACAGACGCAATTTAGCAGCGTCTGCCAAAGAATGACAAACTTCGCAATATTAACGAGAACTCTATACAAACTTTAAGCTAATTAAAATTGCAGTTTGGAATCGTCTGTGGACTATCTGAGTTCTATCCGAGACCATAACAATATCGCCCTGGCACCAAAGCTGCACGACGATTAACAAATGTTAGATACTTTTGTCCGGGTACAAGTAAGCAATTTAATACCTGTGTAAGCGAACGTATTCAGTGCCAAGAATCAAGGGTATACCGGAATACAAAATATCCTATGGTAAAAATTAGTACACATGAAGGAAGGTTTGAATTAATCTAAATATAGTCGGCCCATTGCCGACGTCAAAAATCATCGATCGCTTCACACGCTGACCTGAAGGTTATGTAATTAGAGCTATAAACGCAATGACTATTGCGTCTATATTTCTTAAGAATTACATAAGGCGTTTCAGTGTACTCTTGCAAATCACCAGTGATCCAGGCACATAATTTACTTCGAGACTTTTTGCAGAGCTTGTAAAATTTTTGGATAGCTACAAGATTGCTATCTAACCTTACCTTATAGTCAATGGCATCATTAAACTGTTCCACAGGAAAATGGAAGCGACTGCCACTGGTTGGGGTAAAGCGATTAAATGATTTGACGAGTAGTTTTGGGGTTGAGATATGTCTACAAAGAAGACATATCACCGACACAATATTTACGTTTACCCACCGAACTATTGGTGTCTACTCCCGATACCAATAGATTAAATCTTTTAAAGATTTTAAAGAATACTTGGATTCGCTATTAGCTATCATACATTTACTATTAGAAGATTCTAAGTTTGTCTTTGCCCGTGCCTAAAATAAGAAAAGCCTTCAACAAATATATGATGGCGAACTTAAAATCATTTCAAAAGAAACTACATTTTTTAAAGTTGAGTGCGCAATTAAGACTTTCCCTATAGACCGAAAGAAATCAACTATAGTTGAAGAAGCCAGTTGCACAAAAAATACATACCAACAAGAAGAACGTTTCATTCAGTTTACTTATCACAAACTCTTGAAAAGAGCGGGTAAAGCGGGTTTATTTGCTTATTGTGGTCATCGGTTTGTAGTTTCTTGTTTATTTATACAGGCGCTTTTTGATTGTTTATGTACTGTTCATTTTTAATGATGTAATTTTTTAACTTTTTTAATAATATTTTAAGTGATCCTCTTTAAAAAAATAAAATAAAGATGAGATATTTTTTGGAATTCAAATAGGAAGCATATCGATAAATATTTTAAAATTGGAGTCAGAAATATATCGGTTATATATATACATGCAGCTACAGCACAAAGAATAAAAACTAAGCTCATTTAAATAGACTGAAAAAACTAAAAGTTAAATCACAGAAAAATGAAAGTAACCTAAAAACCGTTATTCAGACATTTTGGATAAGGTGATAAAAGAAAAAGCCTAAGAAGCTTTCTCCAGATGGTAGATCCAGTTATATACCTATTTTGTAGGTACAGTATAAAGAATTTGCAAACAGATGAATTCAACTTTTATATTTTTGAATTGAAAATATCAAAGTGCGGTGAAGGTCACTATAAGCCACTGCATTAAGGATAATACAATATATCAATATTCGAGATGAAGAGGTGAAGATGAAGAAATTTTGGACATAATATTCAAATTAAAAGCTGCATTCGAGTTGGATTTGGAAGGGATAAACAATGGCCATTAATTCCAAAAGGCTGTCTATTTGTATGTATGTAGGTGTGTGCAATATAAAACCCCGCAAAAACGTACAGTGTATTTGTACAGCTTTACGTTATAAACAAATGCTTTACTCTTATGTTTTCCTTCACATATTTATTTATTTATTTATTTATTTATTTATTGTATTATACAAAAACTCCACTAAAACAAATGACAGTCGAGTTCAAATGGCTCTTAAAGTAAATCTTAAATTAATTATTAATAAAACTTAGTATAATTATAATAAAACAGATAAGAAGGAAAAAAGAAAAAAAAGAAAAAAGAAAAAAAGCATGTACACAATTAGCACAGAGCCACACCCACAACCGGTACAGGACCAAATTGCAAATGAACCCCTAAACCATCGCAAACATGCGTCAGCTTGGCAACCGATAATAGTTAACAACAATTCATTTTCGAGTCATAATGACTTTTTAGAGTTAAGAGCTAGTTTAAGTACGACATTGGTAAATCACGTGTATTAAGCAATGTGGCTTTAATGTACTTTAAAGAGTCCGATAATGAGAATAAGTGATAGACGTCATTTAGGTCCTTGCAAACAATTCTGAGCGGGTTAAACAGCTCATAATTATATTTACAATGACTTAGCTTAACCAAGGTAGAGTGCCTACAGAAGCGGTTAGGGACATTAAAACTTATTTCACCAAGTAATGACGGCGAGTCAATAGCACCATTTATTAATTTGATTACAAAGGAAACGCCTAGAACAAATCTACATTTCTCAAGAGACGGTAAGGACAACAGAAGCAACCTATTTTCCTAGGGGGGAAGAGGGGCAATCGGATCCCAACCCCAATTTCTAAGGGCAAACAGTAAGAATTGCTTTTGAATAGATTCAATTAATTCTACATAGCACCTATATGAAGGAGACCACACAACAGAAGCATACTCAAGTGTAGATGTAACCAAACACTTGTACAGCCTTTTGGTAATATAAGGATCATCAAGCTCTTAAGACCACCTCTTCATAAAACCAAGCGCGGTCCTAGCTTTGCTTAACGACAACTCAACATGCAAGTTAAAACGTAACCTATGGTCAAAGAGAACGCCTAAATCTGTAATCGAATCGACGTCCTCCAACTTGTGCGAATCTATGAAATAGTGGGTAATGAATGACTTCCTTCTTGAGAAAGAAAGCTTCTTACATTTATTTAGGTTTAGTGTCATATAATTCGATGAGCACCATGCAACCAAATTATTCAGGTCACTTTGAAGCTGATGTGATTGCGATTCAATGGAGAAGGAAGAAAGCAGGTTCACATCATCAGCGTACATTAGGATCTGGCTGGATTTAATCACCGAGGGCAAGTCATTAATGTATAGATTAAGTCAAATGGGTCCTAAGTGGCTACCTTGCGGTACGCCTGACGTAACGGGGAATTCATATGAGAAGGTGAAGTTAAACAAAGCCCTGAATAATCTATTATGCAGATAAGAGATTGTCCATTTCACTAGATGGGAAGGGAAGCCAGAGGCTTGAAGTTTAAAGATAAGTAGTTTATGGCTAACCAAATCAAACGCTTTGCTAAAATCAGTGTATATGATATCAGTGCGAGAGCCACTAGAAAAAGCCTTGAAAACATGACAAGTAAACTCTAGCAGATTGGTGACCGTAGATCTTCCTTTTCGAAAGCCGTGTTGGAGTGGAGAAATATACGATTTGGTGGCAAAGGCCAGATGCTGAGTCACAATTCTTTCGAATAGTTTAGGCAAGACACTCAACTTGGCGATGCCTCTATAGTTCTCAACAAGTTGTCTACTCACACATTTGCGAAAAGGAATGATAAAACAACTCTTCCCACACAAAGGGAAAACACCTAAATTCAAAGACTGATTACAAATCTATGAGATAACACCACATAACTCAGCAGCGCAAGATATAAATATACATGATGATCAGGTCCAGGCGCACAACTGTATTTTAGGGAACTCAACACTTTGGAAACGTCATCTTCAGAAATGACCAAATTAGGTATGGAAACCAAGTTAGATATGGGTAGTTTGCTGATACATCGAACCTAGCAGTCGAAAAGTTTCGACGGAAATACTCAGCAAACAGATTTGAGATTTCAAAATCATCTGAAGAATCAGAATCATTAAAAGATACATGCAAGGGAAGCGTAGAAATTTTTCTTTCTGAGTTAACAAATTTAAAAAAGTATTTCCGATTAGCAAATAGAGTGGATTTAATGAACTGAAGGTATCTGCAATAGTAATGGTGGTTGAGGGAATTAAATCTATGCCTTGCCACCGAGCAAGCAAAATAGTCACGAGGGATATTTAATTGTCTTATTAAACCACGGAGGATACCTGCTTCGAGGACGGCACTGCTTGATCGGAACAGATGCAGCACTAGCTTGGTTTAATGAATTGTAGAACGATGACAATAAGCTTTCAATACTTCCGGTTGAGAAATCAAGCCTCAGATGTGACAGATAATATTTTAACAATACAATATTGATTTTACGAAAATCATAATAATTGCTTGAAAAGGTTGGAGCTGGAACCTTAAGGCAGTTCAACGAACCATCATACATGTGATGAAATGAAACGCACACTGCTGGATGTTAAGGATCCTCAGGTAAACTAAAAGGTGGACAACGATTTACACTAATTTCAGGAAAATTGGCAAAGCAAAGACCTAGCAGTCTACCATTACAATTAGGGGTACGGTTATATTGAACTAAATTATGATCAAGTAATTCATTAATGAACATAACAGCTCTATCAGATGTTGAAGTAGGAATCAAACAGCCAGAATTATCACTGTTACACCAAGTGACCTGAGGCAAGTTGAAGTCTCCCATATCGCTGGGTCTAGACTGCTTGGCCACTTCACAAATGAGGGCAGCCTGTATCTTATATATGGATATATCAGAATTTGGGGGAATATGGGAGCAGGTTATGAGTAGCAGTTTATTTGGCATTTTCGCTCGAATGGCTATAAATTCAACATCAAAAGAAGTGGGCAATTCTATTAAATTGGACGGGACTGAAGCAGATATGGCAATTAATACACCGCCACCAATGCGATTCAATCGATCACTTCTGAAAACCTGGAAATAATTATGGAAAAGTTCCGACGAATGAAGATCAGGTTTTAATCAAGTTTTAGTGAAGGCCAAACAGAAAAACTCCGTGCTTACTGAATTTAGGAAAGTAGAACGAATTTTTGAATTTAGGGACTACTGCTTTGGTATTACGAGGTCGATCTCGAGGAATAAATTCATTAGTTAAAGATCCTACTGGCCACAGTGGTTTATTTAACAACATATCACTGCTTTCAGTCGGAACAAGTATTTTAAAAGAAGAGATTGCTCTAGATTGAGAAGGAGACATTTTGAAAATGCTAACGCGCTTTAAGTTGACTGATGGGACTTTCACCGCCAGATAGCTTTTTATGTTATCCACCGATGTTTCAGGTGCCAGTCTTGACACAAATATTGCTTTCCTGAGAGGAACTGCCGTCAAGGAAATGACATTACTACTAGGAACAGTAGGGTTCACGGCTAGGGCGTTATGAGATGGGGAGAAAATTGAGGAGGTTGACACACTTGCACGAGCCGCTTGTGCGACATGCCCATTTTGTTGACCAGTATTCACACTCGAACCGCCAGTGGGAGAGGATAATTTATTTTGCTCATTATTACTTTTAGGGGAAGACGGCTGCATAGAATGAGCGATGGGACTAGAAGGGAGCCTTGCGACTTGAGCATAACTTAAAGCAGAAGGACTTGCCGGCTTGTTTGTAACTATTTTGTTACCGAGCGACTCAGCAGTATCGGAAACGGTGACTTTCGTTGTAGAGTTAGAGGGAGCGCCAACCTGCACCAGCGAATCAAGTTTAGAAGGAATCGGAGGTGACGTCCCACACGCTACGCTACGAGTTGTTATTTTGCTAGGCTGGGAAGAAGATGAGTGCTCAATAAGACGACACTCATCAAACCTAGACTTAATCAGCTCAAACTTCTCACGCAAGGAGCCGAGATTTTTACTGAATTCCGAAAAACCATTTCTCGTTTCCGTGAAGAGTTTCTAAAAGTCAATATCCCGCTTCCTACAGTCAGGACATGACCAACGTAAACCTTTCGAGGGATCAGCGACTGCGTCAGCAGCATTTGAAATTGTATTGTTTCCATTTATTTATTTAAATAAACATATAACATACTTTATAATAATTTCAAGAACATTTAAATAATAATATCTCAAAATATCACGCATAGGTAGGTACTTTTGCTAGCATTGTTTGCCGATAACCTCCTTCCCTAGTGGTGTTGTGTTCCGTTTCCCTAATTTCCTTTTAGCTTGCCGTCCCGCTCATAACCTCCTTCCGTGAGTAGAATAATAACGATAGCCCTCCCATATCAGCCTCAAAGTCATAGTAACAAAATTAAGTCCTCGCTCTCCATGTTTTTCTGTCGCTCCAGTATTTTCTCATAAGCCTAGAATTAGAGCGATATTAATTTATATTTATGAATAATTATGAATATTATATTATTAATTATTGTGGAATAATTAAAACTGTTCTTTGCTTCCAAAAAATCACATTTTTTCTTCTCTTTCATCTTCAGCTTTAAAGATTCACCTTTTAAGGAAATTTACCACTTTATTGATTTTGCACTTTTTCAGCTACGTTTACGTAGACAAATATGATGCCGTAAGACTTTGCTACGTTGTGTTCAGCACATTAATTAGCAGTTATCTCCTTGATTGTTGAAACAAAAGAGGAGAACGAGCGATTTGTGCGTTGGTCTTTTATGTCGTCTTCGCTGTGCTGCTGTTGTAGGCTGTACGAAAATACTACTGATGCTACATTTTTAGGATAAGGTTTAACCTTATCGAATTAATATAGCACCTTCTAATATTCCATTCATGAAACAAATACCGATAAAACCATAGCTGTAATATATTTAAGATATTATGCAAAGTTATATTTTTTTCAAATATGTAGTCACAAATAGGTAAGTATCATAATATTGCAGTTAATAATTTAAAAACACATTGGTAAAACTGAAATGTTTCTCCCATTGATCGATAAACAAAATACTGCTGTTCCTTGTAAAATAGGTCTGAATGAATACGCCACGGGTTTCAACGATAAAAAGGCTCTTTTTCTTTAAAATGTTCACAAAACACTGTAGTGATTATGCTGACTTTTAATATCAAATTGCTTATTGATCGTTTTTCGCGCACTACAATTTCACCACTTGCGTAGAGTTCCTCTGCGACGGCAACTGAAATTGAGTTTAGTCTCGCTTCCGCAGAATTAATCGTAAGCTTTCTCGTACGAGACCTTAAGTTACAAGGGTCTACGAGTTTCTAGAAGTTTTTCTGCAAAAACTTGTGTTTCATCACTACACAGAGAAAGTATACAATGTCCATATCTACGTGATGACCTTTTTGCGTGGTTTCGTTTTTTACGCAGCAATTTTCTTATATTCCAAAATTGCTTGCTTCCTTTATTTAACTTACTTTACTTATTTTACTTTACGTTTCTGAAGTTGTGAAATTCACTCCTTACGCGTACTTGCAGGTGTTTATATAATGGATTTATTTATGACATTAACTCTATTGTCTTCTCTAAAAATTTTTGATTCTGATTAAGTTCAGTACATGGTTGGGAAGTCCAAGAAAATTAGTCACTTTGCGAACAGCGTCTGCTATACTCATGGTAATTGTATTGATGCAATTGTTTTTTAACCATTGAAGGTATTAGTAAGAAAACGTCAAAAACTTTTCCAGTTACCTTTCTTCTTAGCGTCGGTATATTATTCGGTCGAATTGTTAGTGTGTAAAATAGTTACCGGAAAGAATGTACAGATATATTTCAATAACTTGCTCTTGTGCAGCACCAATCACGATGTCTAGCATTTAAGTTTCCACTTATAATAAATTTGCCCATCTGAGCAACACACTTGAACAAGCAGATTGCTACTATTAAAAAGGACGAAATTCATGTATTAACACACAAGAGAAAAAAAGAAGAAGAGCGCGGCGGCACACCCGCAGCCGGTATCGATTCGACTTGGGAGTGAGCCTCTAATTCGTTGCAAACACGCAAAAACTTTGAAACCTATATTTGGTTCAATTTGTCAATCACACAAAGCTTTAAAGATTAAATATTAATTTAGATAGGACATAAAGAAACTACGCGTATTAAGGGCAGTTGGTTTAAAAGAATTGAAAGAATTCGATTTTGACCTTAATTTATAAATAGCATTTGAATAGTTACAAAGAACATTAAATGTATTGTCATGATTTTATCTACTCATCCACTGAATTTTATCAAAATAAAATTTCTAGGAAAAGGGTTACGGACATTGAAATTGATCTTATTAACTTAGGTAAGAAACACACTAACCATAAATCTACGTTGCTCAAGTGATGATCAGGCTAACATAAGCATTTTCATTACCTTTCGATTAAGATTGTCATCTCCCGTTTCGACGAAAACGCAGTGCAAATTAGGCAGTTACCAACGCAATTTCTGACGTTTTTCTTCACTCGATTTGTGTACCGTGCCCTATATCATCACGACGCATTTGTAAAACTTGTTTTATTTATTTACTCGGTTGATTTTACCTACTATTCACTTGAGTTATGATCTTACGTCTTAATGGAACTTTTGAGACAAGCCGACAAAATTTTATATCCTAAACCATATAAAAATATAAATAGTATAAAGAAAAATACATGTTCATAAGATACTTATTGCCATTTACAATACTATAGAATCTTTTCCGTTTTATATGCAAATATCCTTTACAAGAAGTTTTAAATATCGGTATTCTTCTGATCGATTTTAAATCAGCAGGTAAGTTCATTTATATTATACTACCAGTGTAATGGATGTGTTGCTTTTGCTGGTTGTAATCCTTAAATTCATATCATTTCTTGTTTGTGATTGATTTTGTAAATAAGATACAGAACAGTGCCCGACCTTATTAATGGATTTAAGCACATATATTAGAACCTGATATCCATGTAACGCAACGGCAATGCTCTTTGAATGCCCTGTAACTTCTTTGAATGATCTTGAGTCAACTAAAGCAAATATTTTGCCATTATATACCGACTCGCCAATAAACATATAGACTTACTAATTTCTAAAGTTGAATGGAACACATATTGACGTGACAAATAATTTCAAACGTCTGGAAGTGGTGTTAATTCATTTCTGTTTTTATACTTGATCCATTTTGGCTTCTTGGTTAGTTGTTTCCTTTCAGAATTTTAATTATTATTTTATTTTTTATTTATGTTATGCTCCTAATAAAAACCGACTTACAGATCCATCAGGGAAGACCACACTTCATTTAACGTTCAGTGGTACCCAGTTTTGGTGAATTGTTACCAACTAATGACTTGGCTACCCTTATCTTTTAGCGGGTCTGTCCCCAATATACCGTTAGTGACTTCTCGATTTACAAATATATTGGCCTAGACATTTCAGGTCAGAGTTGCTACACCTTGTAATTCTTTGACGAGAGCCTAAGAATTTTTAAACTTTTTAATTTTACTTGCAAACGTAAACTTTTACAATGAGGTTAATCAGATGTTTAGTACCGGCACGAACTTATTCTTGCTATTCATATTCTCCCTTTCTATCCCAATTTAATATAAGACAAGTCATTCGTAGTTTCCTCTGATTAATATAGCTTTGATTTATTTAAATGTTAAATTAACGTCTTTATGATTCTATATGTTATCATCTATGCATTCACTGAGTAGACACTGTAATCTTACCATGGTAGGCCTGTATGGTGTTAAAATTATTTATGCATTAATAACAAATTAAAAATAAATAAATAATAAAATAATTTATTGTGAATGCATTAACGCACAGGTTAGGATAACACATTCACGTGGAATAAGTATTTGGCTCTAATAATATAGTCTGCTTAATTTCAAATCAGTATTTGTTCGCTTTTAAATCTCCTCTTGGAAATACTCTCTTAACTTTATTAAGAGAGATTTCCCTAGTCGTAATAACGCCTGCACTGACAGTCGACGTTCCGAGGGCAAGCTGTTTGCATACAATAATACAATACAATTAAATACAATGAACTTTTGAAACTTAATTTGAAGAAAAGAATCTGGCTAGCTTAAAGTTTACTATGTGCGGTTATTTTTTGTTTTTATATTTTTTCATTTTATTATATATTTGTTCGTTGCTATTATTTGTTGCTGTATCCGTAAGAAGCTTATTTACGTTCTAATTCGAAATCATTTAAAAAAGTTGTATCCAGAAATGTTACTTTACAGATTTAAATGTACGAACTTGCTATCGTGTTTATACACTTAACCATTTAACGGCTCCTTTTTTATATTACTTGCACTAATGATTCTGATATAATTCCTACGGGGATGACTGTTTTTCCTAACGGGCAAGCAATACCTCTGATTACGTCTCTAACATAAAAGTAACATTTCTGGTTGTTCATCCGCTAAGTATGCATACTTTTCCCACATATTTATATATGTTGATTAAGCATGTTTGTCTTTCATGTGCGTTACGTTCATATTAAAAGTGGTGGTGAGATGTACGCTTTGGTTAACGTGGTGGTAGCCATAGTGGTGGCAGTAGTGTACCGATGAGGGTGGTAGTGGTAGTGGTCCATTTTGTAGTGGTGGTTGCTAAAGGTGAACAAAATTTATTTTCTACAGTACGCTTTGCCTCATAGTACTAATTTGGTTTTGCTTAATATACCAAAAAGGTGGTTGTGGTAGTGATTCAATTTTTGTGAACATTATTTTGAAAGCTTTTTTATTCGTTTCTTTTTTATTTGCAATTGTTATTTTTTCTGGTTCTTTCTTTTAGTTAGATTATCACTGAGTTTTTAGGCATAAGTTATAAATTCAGTTGGAATTTAATACATATCGTGCACGGCTACACGGAAGATATAGTAAAAGAGGAAATTAATAAATTTTTTAAAAATTTAGAATAATCATCAAAATCTTTTGGATAAGGAGGTTTAAAATCCTGTTTAATTGGAAAGTGCATTATTTTTGGTAAATAAAGTAGGCAATGGTGTCCGCGCATGACAAACATTTTTCATCAAAGTTACCAAAACATCAAATGTAATGTTTTAACGCACTAATCTTATAACGACACAAAAATTCTCATTTTTAACTTTCAAAGTAATAAAGTTTACATAAATATGTAACAATAGTTAGAACACAAACACTATCAGAAAAGCATGTGTAAATGTGACACAGTATATATATATATATATGTATGTATGTATATATGTATCTATATATATATATATATATATATATATATATATGTGTGTGTGTGTATGTGTGCACATTTTTTTACAAGTGAATACACTTCTTCATAAATGGTTTCAAAAAATAGATTCTCAATATATCTGAGATAATGTCAGAATATATGGAATAGACTAAACTAAAATAAAGTCCAAAAAAGTTATAAAAACTATTTAAAGCAGAGAAGTACCTCTTTTCAAAAGTAGCGTATAAAGTGCTGAACGTTGCTGTGAAGATTAAAGAAAGTTGTAGTTAAAAGACACAATAATACGAAGATTCCCAGTGAATCAGAAGAAATAAAATTGCTTTTAGCAAACACCAATTGGATCGGCACATGTACAAAGAAAAATTTCTTCCAAAACAACCCTTTTCTACACAGGTATTTGCAAAATTTATTCAAGAGTGGCTACAATACTAACCACATAATAGGTTCTTTCATGTATGCATATTAACGTTTATAAACATATAAAATTAGATATTTGTAGGCGTATTTCACCATTATGTTTTTTTAAGCTCAAAAAAGTAAAATGTTTACTAAAAGTTCCTGATCATTTTTCAAGCATACTCAGCATATTTTACATCTTTGTGGAGTGCAAGCGTACATAGATGAGTCTTTGAATGAAAAGAATTAGTTGATTGTTGTAGAAATGTTAATATATAAATGTTAATATATTAGTTATTATATCCTTCGATCGTTGAAGAAAGTAAGGAACAGGAGTACAATGGGATAACAAAAGACTTTATTGAGTAACGGATGGCGCCAAAACTGGAGCTAAATCATTTTTTGTAATCGCCTAATTTTGAATATCTTGAAATATTGTAATCTTTTAACAAGACTTAAATTTAGTCTAAATTATTTTACTCCACCCTTGACTACTTAATCCTAAGTTATGTTATTGGAATATTCATTTGGCCGGAACTCATAAATCTTCTTTCAAGGGGCTCCAGATGGTTGATAAATTGTTGACACATGCATAGAAAATCCATAATATGTAAATGAATTTCACTTCCACTACGAAATATTGACAAACACTAAAAAGAGAGAAATAAAAAATTTTTAAGCAAAGATACGATCGTGTGTATACATGTTTTTTCCTGTTAATATATTCCTTCCTGAACAGTACGCAAACATTTGATTAAGAAATATGCATACAATCGAAATTAGCTTTTAAATAGTTAGGATATGAACGCTTTAAAAAATCAAAGAATTGTAATTGAAATTGCAAGAACTATCTCTATGGCACCTTCTTTCGTTATAAGTCTGAAAACTTCTACTTCAAACGCTTATTTATTAGAATTCCTAGATAGAGAAACATGAAAGTCAACACTTTGTTAAATGCATATTTTGTTTTCAGTTCTAGCTTTTAAAATAATCACCTTTAAATGCTCAACAATTTCACTTATACAAGTATTGGCCAAAATATGGAACCAATAAACGACATTATAGAACAACAATCACTACAGCGACAATTGGCGGAAGATAGCAGCAATGACTTAATGGTAGACCATCGTGTATTGGCTGGCCGTTCAGCTTCACCGGCTTCTGTACTTTCTGCACGTGATACAATGGTAGATGAAACTGAAATAAGTAGTTCATCGGGTGTGGTTATGGGAAGGGGTGTGCCACATCAATCAGCTTTGCTAATGATAGGCGACAGTCCTCCATCGCATCAAGATGCCGTAGAACCTCGGAACGTATGTAATCAAAACTATAGTGCATCGCATCCTCTGGAACATCAGCGCTTGGTTCTTGGAAGTCCAATACAAATTGTGGAGACAGACAGTGCTATAAATGGTATTTTAGGAGGTTCCTCAGGGTCAAATGGGTCAAACGGACATATCATTAATGTTAAAAAAAGGAAAAAATTAATACTCTTAGGCACCCATCATCAAAAAATTAATAACATTAACAATAACAACAATAATCACATTTACAACAGCGAAAACAACAAGGGTTGCAGCCTTAATCTTGATGTTATTATGGACGCCATGAGTGGAACAGAACAGCAAAACTATAGTCAATCGGAAAATATAACATGCGAGAAGGTGCGTATGCAACGACCCCTCTTGCAGCACCACAATCAAATGTTACATACACAAACGTTCGATACTGAAGGGCATCATTCCAGCGGCCATCACCACCATGATCATAACTTGCAGATTAACGAACATCATTCACCCGACATATTGAGTCGGCATTTGCATGATCGTGAACGACAAATCAATTCCGCTGTAGATACTACACATATTGAGCCGCTTTCAGTTATTGTTCAAGCGCAAGATGACTCCCGTGACTCTACATCACAAATTTTAAGTCCCGAATTGGGTGTTGTAGTAGGTGCTGAAAATTCTTTAGAGACGAACTCTTATCAAACACTATCCTGCGTAGTGAATGAGGAACGCATATCGCCCGCTGCCTTTAGCCCAAATTCTGCTTATGCGACTTTAACCCCTTTACAACCCTTGCCTCCAATTTCCACTATGTCTGAAAAATTTGCTTACGGTGGTCGTATAACAACTTCTGATGTTAGCGCCCAAGGAAACGCTACCAATACTCAAAACGAAGGTAATGAAGAGAGTAATAATAATAATAATAATAATGTTGTGAGCAATAGTACATCAAGCGCCGGACAATATGAAGTCATGCCAGTAACAAATCCTCATGTACAACAACACGACCATGAGCAGCAACAACCACACTATCACCGGCAAAACTTATGCTCCCTAAATTTAAGCGGTCTAAGTGGTAGCGAACCGTCATCTTATTTAACATACGATAAGTTACCTTCAATGTGCATGTCAATAACACCCCCTCCTAACTTTACTAGTTCACCTACGCACACTCTAGCTGGAATAGTGGTTACTTGTGATTTGCCTTCACATTCGCCTGTCGGTGATTGTGGTCCGCTTTCACCTCAATCAACATACAGTCAATCAACAGATGTAAACTCGCCATCATCATTAACTCATTGCATTTGCAGAAATCCCCATCATCCTTGTGGAGACACCAGTAGCGAAAGCAGAAGCAATAGAATAAACAAAAGCCCGGTTGGTTGCGAAAGAAGTTCAAGACGGCACGTTATTTGTCTTTCGCCAGTAACTGAGCAAGTTATCGTCACCGGCTACGAATCACCTTTTGGGTGTCATCAGCGAGAATTACTTGTTAATACAATTTCCTCCACTACATCTTCTAATTCAGGGGGCCGAAATTCATCTCAATTTCAATTTCATCCACACAGTCCAGCTACTATAAGTTCTAATTCGTTGTCAGCGACTTCACTGCACTCCCCCGGTGCTACGGTGACAACTTTAGCGCAGATGGCCACTAGCACAATGACCCCTTTATCAGCAAATGATGCCAACGGCGGTTTGGTTAACGTAGCTCAGATATCACTCGATCACGAGCCTCTTCTAGTATCAATCCCACCTTCATCTTCTTCGCCATCAACAACACACCATCAGTTGGAGTTGGCGACAGTAAAAGCGACAGAAACAACAACTTCTGCCGCGATGACGTCTAAAAATAACGGGACCTTATCAACCTCGCATATAGCTTTGGTAGCCAGAAATACTTTGGCATTAAATCGAAATGTTTGTGATGTAATCACTTCAGAAAATAATGGAACGGCAATGGAACATAATTTGAATTCACAAATCTGTCTTTCACATTCTCCCCACGAGCATACGAAATTATTATCATACGACTGTGGGGAAACCGATGATAGCGGTACAATTCGAGAATCAGAAATCCAAGTTCTGCAGCAGGAGCAACACCATTTCAATAATATGCAAAAGTGCTCAAAGATTCATTCAAAGTATGTGGGCGCAGAAGTCAACGACGACGTTTCAACTAGTGTCAATACTACTGCTAACTTAAACGGTGATGCCGAAGAGATTAATACCAAAGAACTAGCGCAGCGTATATCTGCCGAGTTGAAACGCTACAGTATTCCACAGGCAATTTTCGCCCAACGCGTTTTATGTCGTTCCCAAGGTACTCTGTCCGATTTATTGCGCAATCCAAAGCCATGGTCCAAATTGAAATCAGGGCGAGAAACATTTAGGCGTATGTTCAAATGGCTACAAGAGCCAGAATTTCAGCGAATGTCAGCTTTGCGGATGGCAGCAGCACAAATTCCCCAACGTAACAACTCTTCGCTTAGCAGCACTATCAATAATCCGATTCTAAACCATAATCTCATTAATAAAAATTCAACCGGTAAGTTTCAATTGTGAAACACTAACTTAACCATCTAAACTGAATCAGACATGAAAACGTTTATATAAGGTAGAGAAACATCTAAATATGATATGGAAATACATTATTTCATTGAGCGCCTATGAAATATGTTTCAAACATCTTCACATCGTCCGTGTTCGAAAACTTTAAACGTCAGTTGAAAATACGTTGTGACGAAAATATTACATTCTTTGTCCATTAAATAGGTACGTTGAAGATCGAGATTTCGGCTTAAACCTTACTTTAAAATATTTTGGACAGGTATGTCGTAAATGATTTTTTTTCGTTAATCGCAAGTTATTGTCCATAGGGTTGCATTTGTTTTCGTAAAAGTTCTGTATAACTCTTCCCTTTCAAAATTGTAGTTCAATGGCTATCTTACAAATAACCTTAAATGAGAATTCCCTTAGAATTAAGTAATACTTCGTACGCATTATATTAAGTGTAGAAGTAAGC
The DNA here is from genome assembly GCA_000688735.1 of Glossina austeni. NCBI lineage: Eukaryota > Metazoa > Arthropoda > Insecta > Diptera > Glossinidae > Glossina > Glossina austeni. The sequence continues at coordinate 60,629 of JMRR01017819.1, forward strand.
TCTCTGCATTTTTCAAGTGTTCAAATTTATTTGAAAGCTTACAAAGCTACAAAGCTTAATAACTGAAGTATTCATCGTAGGTATATGTGGTATTTCGTTCCCTTTCGGGTAGCTTACGGGTGCCCTCGTGGTAGAAATTTTGTGGTATCGAACCGAAAAGGTCATTTACTCATTATTGCACATCTTTAAATTTTGTGAACTGCTGATCACGTAACTAACACTGCGTCGATCTGAGCAAGTATTAATTAGAAGAAGACAGGTCTGGAGAATAATCCACAAATGTTAGACGTTCCCAGCCGAAGTTAAAGATCAATTCCTACGTGGCTTTTTCCGTAGACGGGAAGAGGCTGTCATGAAACAAAATCACTTTTGAGTTCCTTTGCCTGTAGTTGATCTTGTATCCTCGAACGTGTCACTTAACATGCTTCAGTTTCACTGAACTTTAGAAGTCCGTAACGATCTCTTTCAGATCCTACAAAATGGAGCTACAGAGCGTTGATCATCTCAAAACTAAAATGTTTTGCTCGTAACGCATTTTCTAAGTGTTATCTTACTGTATTTTCATCCCACGCCGACTTAATCATTTTCGTAGCTTCAGTTGCATTTTTTTTTCAGTTTAGAACAGAATATTCAGCGATCTAAATGCTGTTTGTTGACTTCCATCTCTTTATACTTCGATATATACTGAAAGACACCTTGTAAACAACTGAAGCTTATATCGTATAAGTACCAATATCAAAGTTATCTGTGCGCAAATTTTCGAGAGAAATGAAAGCGGCAGGCACGTTTTATAAAGCAACTAATTTCAACACAGAGAACTTATTTCTACATTTAACATTTTTATACAGTTCAAATATTACAGGCTTTGTGATCTACTTTTTGCATCAAGACTATATTTGCTAAGTCAATACAACCAAGTCTTCGTTTTTAGGTTTTATACCGCTAATCTAAAGTTAAGTCGTAATATATATGAGGTCTAGATAGATTAAAAAACTGTGTTGGTCACATTGTCGCGCTTTTAAACAGCAATGTCTCGGTTGTGCATTAAACGTACTATTTTTCTAAATTTATATAAAAATTAGGAGATTTATTGGCATTCGGTTTTTTTTACATATAAAAAACACGTCTTACAATAAATAAAAAGAGTTTTTTCGATGTTTTGAAAGTAAATATGAAGGCATGGCAAATTTTTCGAAAGAATTGCTAGGAATTTTCTGCAAATATTACTCAAAATCTGGAGACGATCAAATTATGTTTTTAAAAAATGATTCAGAAAAAAAGAAAAAAATATGATGAAGGAACACTAGAGAATCTTATTATACCTAATATCGAAGAATGTGGGGTATATTCATTTTATCAACACTTTTGCGTCACCTAGAAGGAACCTTATAATAATATAAAAAAGAATTTATATAAAATAAAAAAAAAGTGTTTTTTTGCTCGGTACTTATAAAGTACAACAGATACAACGATAACAATCTGCATTTCCATTCTATGAGTGGTCCTGCACCATCTGCGCAAAAATGGAAAAATTTTGGAACGCCTACCATATTACAACATATTAAAATTTCATTCTCTTATCAAAACGTCTGCAACACCCTGAAAAAAGCTTCAGAGATCCTATAAAATGTATACATTATTGATCAGTATTAAATGTGTGTGTGTCTATCTGTCTGTCAGATTACTGTATTTATGGTCACAAGCAGGCAGAAATTTGCTTCAGGCACACAATGTATATTTTCTCCTTTATTCCACAAAAATAAAAAAGCGGCCACACCCGTCTAATCATGTATAGATAGGAGTATAGATATTTAGTTTTTTCTTTTCTTAAATTTTTTTGGGAGGAACGGCGATAGAAAGGATTCGATCGTAGCCGAATATAATTTTCTTAAGTGTTTTTCGTTGCATTTACAGTTTCGAGGCATTTGAATGAAAATTAAGGAAGCAAGTGATATGATAAGCTCAAAAAGAAAAATAAAAAAAATATTTAAAAATTGAGTAGGTATATTTCACCTATGTTTCCTTTCAGACATACTGATTTTTTTTTGGCAAATGCGAAGCTAGTAGGTATTGTAAACTATGGAAGGAATCATTATGACGTTACAAACTTACATTCCAGTCACGCATTTTAACACCAGGAGAGACACTAATCTCTTCGAACAAAAACCTTTGATATAATATCAAGACTGGAAAAAGATCTCATTAGCTTAGATCATAGTTTTTCTGGGCCGTAGTTTGGGTTCCCCCGTTGGTGTAGTACTGCACATTCTGCGACTTCATTAAAAGATATAAAGTTAAAAGTTGTTCATGCGTTATTTCGGCGTCACAGTGAAGCAAACCTGTTGTGGTGTGAACAAGACCGCAATACTGATGCTGAAATAGAGCCTATACTGTTTGCCCATTCAGATTTTAATAAAGCGCTTGCAAACAAAAGGTGAGATTGTATGTTCAAACTGTACTGGCAAAAAAAAAATATGTGATCAGCTTGGATAAATCTATGTATTCTTTATACACAATTATTCGGGAAGTTTCGCAGGTCGCCCCATGTGATTTATTCAAGAAGAATCATATAATGGGTGCATTGCCGAGCCAATTTCAAGGTATACTATGTATATATGGTCGACTTGCTTATTCATTTCGTATTCATAAAGGTTGTCTTGAATTACTCTTGAGAGTAAGTTAAGAGGGTTTTAAGTACCCGTGAATATAATAACTAGCAAGACTTCTTTGTTTTGTTTTCAATATGCGTAAATACTTGAATGCAGTGACATCATTAGGAGTTAGTTAAATCTTAGCAGATGATTGCATGTCATTAGGAAAACTCGCACTACTGCTCTTTGATAGCGAAAGATGCAAATATCTCTGAAGAATGCTTCTCGCCAGCTTTTCTGCGTTTGTGACTGCGCAATTCTGCGCAAATCTTACTTTCGAATGATTAACTAAGAAGTAGAGAAAAAACACGAGGCAATTTTTGAAGGAGCATAATAATGTTTTACAATAGCCGGTTTGAGAAAACGTTGTTGCTTGCAGAGCGATACTTTCTATATCATGATTTATGCTTATGGTAAATAAATTATCTCACGAGCTTTCGGATCTTCGGATTGAGTCCTTACAAACAAAGCGACATAACTGAAACGCTGCTCCTATGAAAAAACAAACGAAAACATTATAATCGGGCGAGGTTGCCGATGAAAACCCTACACTTTGTGTAATATAATTCTTCCTGTCTAATATAATCCTTCCTTAATTTCCGTTATAAAATACCAAATATTATATTTTATTTTCATATCAAGGCATACTTCTAACGAGAAACTTTATAGAAGACGTGATCCGAGAATAACACCTACGCGGTCCAAATATGTCAATCTCTTACGCTTATAATTAACTAATTTTCAATATTTTATTATCCGTTACGTTTCATAGTAACAGTTAGATGGAAAGATATTAAAAAAATTGGTTTATACGATCTAAACTTTTCACATAAATTTAATAAGTAAGTAAGTCGTTCATGCACGAGACTGGTGTTGATTTTATCTGCCGGATGTGGTGATTGTCGTTTTCGAGTGTCCAGTCTTCCGAAACTTGCTGACGACGAATTTCGATTCACATCCTAGCAAATCACTGTAAATGTCACGATGGTGAACGCTTTATGTCTTCCTTGAAGTTTGAAATAACGCGAAAATTTTTCTTTCCATTGTTCTTTCCATTATTGTAATAAAAACCTTTCAAACACTTTCATGTATTTTTTCTTTCCATACGAATTTGAATCACTTGTATATTGTGGTAAGATATATCCTATTATATATTTTTAGGTACAGCTATATCTGGTATTGTAACGACACTATCTCGGCGAAAAGATGAGCCACTTCAAATAGAACATATGCCACAACCAAAAAAGCCACGGTTGGTCTTTACCGATTTGCAAAGACGTACTTTGCAAGCGATATTTAAAGTAAGCAGGAATTTGTTATATTACAATGACCTGGACTTGAAATAAAAAATAAATTATCAATACTTTTATGAACAGGAAACTAAACGACCTTCCAAAGAAATGCAGGTAACTATTGCTCGTCAATTAGGTTTGGAACCAACTACGGTTGGAAATTTTTTCATGAACGCTCGTCGCCGTTCCATGGATAAATGGCGAGACGATGATGGCGGTGGAATTAACGTCAAAAATTCTGCCGATCAGCATAATAGTAAACATGATACTAACAATGGAAACCTAATAAATAAAAATAGCAATAATCGCAACAGTAGAAATAATCATCTAAGTCCTCAAAGTCTTCACTTACAATTGTCGACATCGTTATCTCCTGGTAACCGACATTCGTTAGAGTTGAACGATGATGGCGACATGGATTTGGATCTGGACCATAACGATTTTCATTTGGGTGGTGACAACGACGATGACCATCACAAATCCGATGACATGTTGTGACACAATGTAGAAAGTCTGATTTTAAAATTCGAATTCTATGTAAAGCAACTTCAGCTGCTGCATGATTATGAAGATCGTCTGCATAATTTTATTAATATGCATGGTCATGAATTTTCCGACCGTATTTTGAGTAAAAAGAAATATATGAGTGCTTTAAACATTGTTAAGCGACCGCTGGATTATAAGAATATGGTTGTCAAGCTCGAAACGCCCGAAAGAAAAACGTCGGAGTATACCATAAATTTAACCCCAAAGAAAAGAGTAAAATTCATAGGGTTTGAAAGAGCAAATATTATGAGATTTGAATTTTATTTCAGAACCACGAGCCAGACACTCAAATCTTTTAAGATTGCACCTTATTCGTTTGTCGTACCCACCAAATTGCTTTTCCAAATCTTAGTGTTAGGAAGATTACTCCTTGTTGAATTTTCAAATGGCCAAGATATAACATTGATAGAGTTCGAACTAACTTTAAATTCAATTAAGCATGGGCATACAATATATTTGCACTTAAAAAATTTGTTATGCGCTCAAGCATATCAGATAAAGATGAAGCAACAGGAAAATGTAATAGATTATTCTCGGAAAATTGTGGCCAAAAATCCGATAAGCAGAGAAAAGGGGCTGTCCAAATATATATTGCTATTATCATCAATTGAAAATGTTTATCACAATTATTTTGCTGCTTCTGTTGATAACCTAAGCATCAGTTCACTCACACAAGCCACCATCACCACCTTTATCTACTGTTAACTGGTGCTAACGTTTCGCTAAACCAATATATTTATAGTAAATCACCAGCGTTGCGTGAGAATACAAAAAATAAGCGCATAAATAAATATAGTCTATATAAGGCATTTAAATTGCATGCACATATAAATACAAATGGAAATAATCCAATTTCAACCGTTGTAATTCGATTTGATAATAACGATTCAATTGCAAAACACACAACACGAAAAAAGTAGTGCAATGTTCGGTAAGGAAGGAGTTTTAAAACTTTCAGGTAATGGTCAATTGAAAAATTGTGTCTTTTCACTCAGATGCATTAGTACAAATGTACACATATATGGGCTGAAATTTTCATTTGAAAGAGGTTGAATGACTTATTATTTTGACGAATGATGATGACTAATTATTTTTTAATTTTCATTTTTTGAATAATTCTTTTCAACTATATTATTTCAAATCAATACATTGATAATATAAAAACTATATAAAAAAATTTCATTTTCTGATTTTATGCTAACCACCGGGAATAATTTTTTATATGGATATTCGTAAAAATATGACCAGTCAAATTGCTATCAATATTTGATTTTAATGGGAAGTAGTTGCAATGTTCAACGATACGTGTGTCCTTCTTTTTTTCAATAGGTATACGTCGACGACGTAAAAATAAATTCACAGAAGTATTGAAGTTCACATTAGTCTGCGTGCAAAAATTTTATACCCCCACTGTCACAGCACATGTTGCAATTTTGAACAAGGATTCAGTTCTGCTAATGTTCATTCAAACGTTTAGTCTTAGACGCGCGTGTTTTTACTTACCACTACTGTACTACTGTTGACACTTAAAAGGGGGCAAGTTCACATTTGGTCTATATTTGTCCGATTTTATGTAAAGAGCTTTTTAAAATCTAGGCGCTAGGAATGAAATTATTCAGGTTTTATCTTAAAAAATTTTGCATTCCTCTTTTTATTTAACTCGGAAGGAATTAATTTGAATAGACTGTAAAAATTTTTATTTCTTTTTTTCTTAAGAAAAAAAGGTCGATTCAAAAGTCTGTATAGTACGTGTCACTTTTTATAGTACATGGTTAAAGTAAAATAATTAAGTTCCGTCCGTTCAGCGCAAAGAAACAGTATTTATATTCAAACAGTCTAAATCTTGCAACTGAGGAAAAGTACCCGATTGATTTCTTTACAAACTTTGATTTTTCTTCGTTAAATTCAATAGTCAATAGTCAAATATTCATGATTCTATTCGATCGGTCGCAGCTACTTCTGCCTTATGTCACTTTTCTAATACTCATTAAAGATTTAATTCCGAAATTTTGTATAATATATATAAAATTTCTAAATATTCGATTGCGCCGGCATGCACTGTAAGTAAGACTTGCTCAGACAAACGCTTTCTTGAAGAATATGTTAACATGCACACATATTTGAAAATGTGGAAAGTCAGTTTCATGTCTAATTATTTATGATCGTTATTTTTTTTAATAATTGCCTAAAGAGCATTATTATATTTTGAATAATAGCAATTCATAAAACAAAAGGGTTATCACAATATGCCCAAGCATGTATATGGCTTCACATTCGAAATGTGATCGTTCGAAGTTTCTTCAGAACATATATGGCCCAACTATTCGCAAGACTCAATAAGAAAAAAATAGTTTTGTTACAAAACTTCACATAGACTGCTACAATCAGTCCAAAGGACCTTTAATATTGCGATGTTCTTTTTTACAATAGTTTGTCAAGAGAACCTCAAAATTTAGTTTTGGCAATGACCTCACCATTCCACCTAAACCTTTTTCATTCTCAATATTTAACAGTGATGAAGATCTATTTACAAATTTTTTACAGAAATACCTAATTTTCTATTTGTTCATTGAATTCATTGAATGGACAAAGAGATAGAATTAGCAGCCCGCATCAACGCGAAAAACAGTGACACCATAAAATAAAACATTCACTTATCTTAAACTATGCTAATTTTCTTGTGTATATCTTCTAACTAATTCATTGATGTACTGACTTTATACTCTCCTTATATTTTCGCCACCTGAAGTTGTTTGGTAATTTTTTTTTTTTTGCTTTTGCCAAATTAAATTTTACTTCAAGGGTCACACACTAAGAAACTCTTAGTGGTGAGTGTTATACAATAGCAATAGTAACGGCAACTAGTAATAACGATGATGCTAACAAAATAAATATTATAACAATAAAGGATAGGAGAAAATACTGCTGAAGCGATGTAAAAAAACCAAAAAGCCAAGCTTTAAATAGCAGGATAAGCGCTTTAGGTTAAGACAATAGTGATAGCTATCGCCATATTCAAATAAAGCGGCCAGCTAATCCGCTGAACCTAAGGCCTAAAGAGGCCTGCGATGATTTCAATGTTTTCTGTGGAACTTCGGCAGTATGATTAAATTGTATGAACAAAATAATCATGCAGTTGAAGTAACTGCAAATTAGGCGATTTCATCACTTAATTTTGTTTGAAGCTTTACGTTCTTATATTGCGCACTTGCAAATCAACTTCAACCTCTTTTTTATAATAAACTTATGAAAAGCAAGCAAAATTTTATTTTCGGGCAAGACCGACTATAAAATTCCCTACATCATTTGACTTGGTATAATTCTTCACTTACTTTCGTCATAAAATACGATAAATTTGACCTTGTTGTCATGTAAAGGCTTACTTTCATGAGAACTCTTATATGAAGTACATTTATATATGACATCACTATCTGGGATTAACTTTTATCACAGAATTATAGAAACAACATTTTCTTTTATTTGGAAAAATTGCAATTTTTCTTTATATAGAATTTTTTTTAATGGGGAATTATAATGAAGATAACCATGAAAATTGTCTAACGATTTTTCGTCCTTTAACAAAAACATAGTAATATGCCCTGTTTCAACGCAATATGTCGTCACGATTTATAGATTAAACGCATTAACACGAAGACACACGTCGAAGGGATAGTTGGGCAGATATATTTATGTCTAATTAGGCAGTGATTCTGAATCGAGTTATGCAAGGAAAAGTGACACTATTTCAAATCCTTCTGGGTGTTTCACATATCCGCCAATTGTAATGTACACTTGCAGCAAGTAGCGCAAGGTATGACAAAGTGGGTGGGTGAAAGCTTATATATTTTTATTTTCACATAGCATTTCATGTACATCGCGAATATTAAAATTTTGTATAAAATACGTGCCCAATATAAACAATATTTATGTCAACTACTTTAAGTGAGTTGGATACATTAACAGTTACTTTTAGCAACTTAGTTTATTAGATATTTTAAGTATTATGTATTGACCACACGTCGAAAGAAAATGTTAGATATGTTGAAGAATTTGTTATCCCCAGCCAACTATTGTAGAAATTTTATAATTTTCGTAGTTGGGTTTTAAACAAATTATTAGAAATGTTTTTCTTCATATGTATCCTATTGAGATCCAACAATCTGCGATTCATTTCATTGTATATACGGTATTTAAAAAATATTAGAAAATCCCTTGTATTTGGAAATGTTGAAAAATGTATGTAGTAATAAATACACAAAGAAATAAACATTTACTTTTTCTTGAATAACGTTGCCTATTGTTGAGTGTTCAAAAATCTATTTAAAATAACTTAACAAAGTTAAAGACACCAGTGCTGGATTGGCCCTATCTATTTATATATTTCATTCTTTCATCGCACATTCACGTATTTAACTTGTTAACGCTGTCATAATCGTTATTTTTATAAACATATATATATCTCGCACCTATACGCATTTGTTTCGGTATTTTTACCTTTTTATACACTGCTGTGGTAAAGTTGCAATAAGTTTATGCGGATGCACACAACACGCAGATCGAGTTGAAATTGAGCCACTTTTTATGATATTAATTGTTTCAGTGCAATTTAAGTCAGTTTGTCAATTCATCTGTCTGATGTATGTCCATCTGTTCTAGTGTTCGACTTGCCGCTTACCTTTTTAAATTTTTTTGATAACATTAGTCACACTGACATGTTTTGTCGGAAACTCTGTTGAAAATGAATTACATGAAACTAGTTTTACGACTACATCTCATATGGCATAGCATTTGAAGAATGTCATTATTTGAAAAATATTTGTCCCTTTTAGTAACAAACAGATTCTTTTGAATTAAAATATGTCAACAAAAATAAGCTATTTACCAGAAGATCTGTTAAATTCTTTGGACCTCCTCCCATACTTTATAAGTAATTAGCCATTATACCACAAATAAATTTTAATTTCATATGACAATAGGTAAAGAAAAAATCTTCCTCTTTACGAAAAAATTCAACTCTGCTAAATTTTGGTGACATGGGTCAGGCCTTAGGATCTTCCCTCACTTTTCAACAATTAATGATGAAAATAAATAAGTTTACGATAATAAACTTAGACATATTTCAGATCTCTCCAGATAAGTTTTTTTGAAAAGTAAGTATTTGAATGAGACAAATTCCCTATTTTTAATGAAATCTTAAGTTTTGATTGTAGTAGTAAAAATACTGTAGGGTATTTAATACTTAACTTTGCCCCATTAAAACGTTCACACAGGTTCACAAGGATAAGTTAAGTTTGTGCAGGTGTATGCATTATATTGGTCCATTAAATTTCTATTTAATATACTATTTTGATGAATAAAAGAGCCGTATTGTAAATCACTTGGATCGGATAATTTTCACGATAACTCCCCTTTCAGCACCTTCAAAAAAGCCCTTGAAAGTTTCCAATAGTTCTCGACGAAAAATCAGTGAAAAATAGTATTTTCGGACGGTAAATGAACGTGAAAAGTTTGGTTGGCGCAGGTCCATTTATTGAAAATTTCCACTTATATGGCAAGAGACTACCCAAAAAAATAGCAACCCTCTGACTTTCTTAATCATAACAAAAAATTGAATTTGTAAATGGCTTACCAAATCTCCTTCATTACCTTTACGTTAATTTAACGTTACGTTAATTTAATTTCGAAATTGTTGGCTACTTCTAAGCCTTATTACATGCAAATGAAATATGACACGGTTAGTGAGTTTTGACATCATTGAGTTTGCCGGTGTTTCCATTATTTCAATAACGCTTACAAAATTTTTCGAACGGAATTTTGGAAGCGGAGTTTTGTCTGATATTGTCTACACAAGTAGTTAGTTGTTGCAACTATGTTCTTATTACTACAATAAGAAAAGTTATTTGAAAAATTAAAGTTATTAAAATTAAAGAAGGATTTTTTCTTATATTTTAAAATGTGGAGCTTGTTACCTCCACATTATAGTTACGATAATTGTAATCTATTTCTTAAGGAGCGGAGTTTTCCAGCCTTAGTGCTTAATTTTATTTCTTCTTAAGTCAACAATAAACATTCTAATGGAGAACTACGGTATATAGCAAAACTTAGTGCCTTGCAAATTTTGCTTGAATACATAGATACCCAGAGGGTGCAGGAATGACTATATCCTTCGCTCGACACTATCGCATATATTTACTGTTTTCACTTAATAATATGCTTATGTTAACTTTAGTTAGAATATTATGAAAGAGTGTTTTTGTGTGTGTATAAGAGTTTAGTAGTATGCTTGAGTTCTCTTTGTCACCAACATAAGTCATAGAGATAAGTATGTGTACAAAGCACGACTAGAAATTAAAACAAAAACTAAAACGACAAACTTGGGCATATGTAAATAATATATGTGAATATAAATACAACATAAATAAGCATATTTATATTAACAATAGCAAGTAAAATACCAAAATTCAAGCATAAGTCTGCTATTAGATCTATACATAAGAAATTATTTAGAAATACACATATATACATAAAAAACTTTTGATCGAAAAATGAAAATATATTGTACGGAAGTGTTCCGCTTCATTAGTAGGATTTTCTCTCATCGCTTCTTGTAACGTGCATTTAAAATGGTCTCACACAAACGCATACAATACAGATATATTACAGGTATATTATTTTACATTTACTTTTTACAGGATGTCTACGCATTGTCATTTGGATGCCATACTATGTTTATTATTAATTAATTATATCCACAAAGTGTCACTTAAATCAATTAGTTTATGCGTTCTATTATATTATATGCGCTAAACGTACATTCCATCAAGTAAACAAAACATAAAAACCGAGATTGCTTTCGCATAAAAAGCTCAATGTAATGTCCCGATTGCTGTTGTATAGTCCTTTATGGCGTTATATTTGTATCATATATGCAATTCGCTTTTTATAGGGAAACATTTTACAAGGTCAGGTTTTCATAAACAAATTTCACTACAGTGTGATACTTTCAATAAGATTTCCAACGTTGTTGTCTTGGCTTCCTTATTCGAAAATTATGGAGCCCACTATGATTCAAATTACAACAAGGCAAAGCAAAATATCATCAAGAAAATTGGTAATTTGGTAATAAGTGATAATAGAAATCATTTATTAAAATCGCATTATGGAGATGTAAAATAAAATGATAGTTTTGCTCACATTTTGTTATAAAGGTGAATCAAAAACCACCGTCTTCTTGGCTGCATCCATTTCAATGTCAGTTCGAATTGGTTTTTCTTAATATTTTCAATGCTACGTATATATTTTTATCAATTATTTTTATCTCATTTAATATTCTTGTTAAATTAAATTTTTGTTACAACCAACTACTTCCAACGAGTCTTAAAGACTTACATGAGATGTCAAAATAATATTACAATCGGACTTCAAATTTAACAATTTAGACAACTTTCACAATACTTCGTTTCCATTATTATCTCTAAGTATCTAGAAGATTACTTAAAAAGTAATCGATCGTTAGACGCTTACAAATGAGTATTTGATGTGTATATCGTTTCGTTTATAGTTGCAAGTTTTTATTTAAAAAGTTTGTCTTTTAAATTTATTATAACTCAGCTATTGAACATTTCGAATACGAGAGATACTATGAAAGTAATCTGAGGCGTGCAATTTTGCTATTGCTAAATGAATTAATACATGGTGCATCGGTAAAATATCACAGGAATTAATTAAGAAAAAACATATTTTATATTCTGCAAAATTCTTTATCTGGCAATATAATCTCCTTCAAAAGTGATTTCATTTTGGCGCTTCTCTAATATTTCGATGCAATTTTTATAAGACGATATGTCAAGACTTTCAAAATACGCTCCAGCTTCCACAATGACGCTATCATTTCATCTAAGTTATTTTTTCTGCAGCATTGTTTATATCAGTGTTTATATCTTCGTTCAAAATCAGCAAACCACCCATAAAAGGAACTGCCGTGACATTTTTAACCGTGTTTCGAGATTCAGCGGCATCTTTTCCCATCAAGAAACAATATTTAATCGAGACATGAACTTTGCATTTTTCTATTGTTCTAAAATTATTAAAATTAGCGTAAGTAAACCATTAACCCTTAAACGCATATTTTTTTAAAATTTTAAAATTAATTATAAGTGTAACTGGAATGTAGACCAATAGCAACAAATGCATTAAAGCGTGAAAACTCGTGAATCAAAATGATATCGTACAAGAATCGTTTGAAGAGTAGAAGATACTATAAATTGTTTGATTTTTTGTTAGAAATTACATGCATGTGGCAGTCCGCTATTTTTTTTATCATCATCCGAATTATTATCAGCCTTAAAAATAGTCAGCTTTGTTATCCCTTCAGTTAGCGTCAACAGTTTTGTATTACAATTTGATTTGAAATGCACAACGCATTGCCATAACATCAAAAATTGTTTAACAGCATCTGAAGACACTAGAATAATGTTGATAACTATCGTCCGAAATAATTTAATTATCGAAGGTATTCCACGGCTGTTACAGTACAGTTCACGAATTCTAAAAAATATAACTGTTTTCCTCTCTTCAATTCAATTGATATATTAAAATATTATATAAACATATATATATATATATAAAGATATATAAATAAAGTATTTCATTTCGGTATATTTATGTCGTTAAAAATCAAATTATACTTTTTTGTTTGTCTATATAATTTGCGTTATTTTGCTAGCAGTCATTATAACTATATCTTCTATCATCTGTGGTAAGCGGGAGAGAGATAAGGCTCACTTGACTCATTTGCTCACTCATTGAGCTTGACTCATTGCTTGACTCATTGAGCTCACATAAGGCTCATTTGAGATAAGGCTCACAGTATACTGATCGATTCAATTTTTGAAATACTTTAATTAAATTTAATAACAATCCCATCAATCACTTTTATAAATTTTTATTTTTTATCATTTTCTAAACTTCCTAATCTTAACTAAATTCGTAAAGTTAAATTGTAGTAGGTGAAATTATATAGGGTGTTTAAGATCGGTTTTGGCTAGCTATAAACTATTAGCTAATAAGATTTAATTTATACTTTTCGCCAGTGTAGTACTTTTACAAAATGTTAAGTTCTACCAATAACTAAAATTATTGTTAAGACGGTTATCATGCTAAAACAAAGAATACATCATCTACTATATAGATATATATTATCAAAGACAACTAAATATATAGCTGTTCCAACATATTGTTCAAAATTGAGATTAGGAGAATTTCAACAATCTTTTCCGTGGCTGTTATCAATAACAGTGTTAATTACCAGCTATGTGATAGCTTGCTCTCTCGTTCTCATTATTTGTGTGCCTCTCATCTTCTCAACATTAATCTTTAATAGTATGTTGAGATTGAGTCACTTTCCAACCGTTTGCAAGCATAGAAATAATTATGGTGGCTAATCTTAATAAGCCCGAAAATGTTGTAAGTTCGTATAGACCAATTAATTCGTTGGTTATTTTTTTAAAATATATCTACGAAGGCTTCTGCTAGCTTTAGAACAAAAACCTATTAATCCTAACCATCAGTTCTTCCTTTTAAGCTATGTTATCGTGTTGATTCGTACATCAGGGAAGCCACGGAAAGTGAAATTTATTACGGCGATGTGTTCCTTGATGTGCAAAAGGCCTTCGAAAAGCTCTGGCATGATGAGCAACTTTTCAAACTTAAAGGATTGCTTTCAACTCCACACGTTTCTATATTAAAGTTGAAAATGGCAGATCCAATACATATTAAATTGAAGATGGATTTCCACAGGGACGTGCTCTAAGTTCTGTACTTTATTCAATTTTCATTTCAGATTGTCGATCGCTCACAATATTTTAACTGCGGCATCCTTTGATGACACAGCAGTCCTAGTCTGATCTAGTGATCCCATGAATGCTTCCTACGAACTATAAATTCATCTTAATAAATTTCGCTTTGACCGAACAAACGGAATATCAAAACATGTGCTGAAGCATATGCGTATTACGTCTACGTTAAATAAGGGTTCTTGTCTTTTCTTATGTAAATATGCGCTGTAGTGTATATGTATGTTGCAAATATGCTCTCTTTTCTGTTCTATATTTTATGTTTGTCAAACGCTTCGACAAATTTCAAAGAAATATGAAAAAAATTTGTATTATAAAAAGAAATAATGTTGTGTTGTAGTCTTGTAGTTTATTTTGTTTAACTTTATCTCATTTACTTATTTTATTTATATATTTATTACACATTTTATCCCATATTTCATTTCACATATGACTTATTGTACACGGCGCTTATTAATATTATATTATCATTATGTATTTATTTAAGCTAATAGCTACATAATACACCTTATTTTATGTATTAACTTTGTACAAGAACATTTCGATCGCAAACAGGACTGTGTGCTGTGAGATGATAGGGGAGATAAAAATTTTGTTTAGAATTGTAGTCATAGTTGCCTTTATAAAAAAAACGTAGCTTGTACACATCGAACATTTTATTTTTGCTTATGTGCTACATGTATAAATCATAATCATGTTATATCTCTGGAATTAGGTAGTAACATATTTTAGTATAATCCGTTAATCCGTTAATATAATTATGCTTTTAAATTTATCGCCCCTTTATGTTGTCTGAGTTGCGGTATTTCTGTCAACAATGATCTACAAGAATTAAATTATGTGTTAGTTGCTAGATCGCGGAGAAAGTAATTTCTTTTTACCATTTAGGGTCTTATGTATATGGTGGGGGCTTATTTGTCATTGTAATTAAACGTTTGTTTTGTATGTGCTAATATTTTTCAATTTCAATACTTATTTTACTTATTTACTTTTTTACTTCGTGATAAACCGTAACTCAGCAAAGATATTTTTAGCCCACTAGGGCTATCTTCACTTCGGGAATTATTTGTGGTTGTTAATACCGTGGTTGTATTCCTGTTTCTTTTGGCATTATTGGATATTTGTGGATGTGGTAGGAATTTTGCATGCTAACATTCTTACTTCCCATCTAGAAACAACGGTCCCATAAACCATAAATGGCATTCCTACAATGCCTTTGCTGATAATCCTCTTGAAAGATTACCTGCTAGATTATCCTTTGAAATGATATAACTACTGCTTAGGTAGGAATAACAATTGAATATGTGATATCTTATTACCAATAAATGTCTGGAACGAAGATGGTTGGGAAGTTATCTACGATAGCCCAATTTGAGAATCTGCACGATGTGAGAATTCTGCAGCTAAAAGTATTGCACAACGGTCTAATCTCGGTAAAACTTGTTTTTTTAGAGATTATACGCGAGATTTTGCGCATAAAAGATGTGCCATCACTTCACCATCTTTCAACGTAAAATAAATGGGGTAACTTCAATGTCTTAGGTTACAATATTGACCTGATAATATCGTATGGGAGCTGGCGCATTTGATGTCCGGAGAATTTTTTGGTATCGATTATCGTCTTAATGCATCACAACTTGTCGGTACATCTCTTCAATATGTTTTATGAAAACAGATCATGGAATCCGATATGTATTGAAAATAGATCAGCTTGAATGGTTGGTCCAATCTACATTAAGTCATTTGGCGTATGTGCGAGTTGTTTTGATTAATTCGAATTTATTTGATGTTTTGACATGTTTAGGTGCCTCGTTAATGTTTCAAAGATCACCGCACTCAGCTTATCACATTTCTCGTGACTTAGAGCAGAAGCCAATGGGTTTGGCAACCGTTCCCATGCACAATCATACAAGTTCTCTAATTGATTCCATAATTTAGTGATGATGGCAATGCGGGCCTTATAAAATAGTTGATGATTATTTGTTTTAACTCCAGAGAATCCAGTTAAAAACTTTTCCAATCATGCCAAGCGACAAGAGATCTTGCTTATCAGACCACGTGAGGAAACGCTTACTGACATTATTTTCTTACTTGAATCACATTAGTTCATTTCACTGATTGTTGTATGATCCAAAAGGATCATTTATTTCATAGAGTACATTTCCTTCCATAAGTCTGCTTCTTCTGTTTGGAAAATATCCAAATCCTCTTGTACCAATGATTGAATTCGGTTAAAATATGGATTTTTGAAATAATCAGTATCATCGTATTATCCGCAATTTAGCGTCAGTTTTTTCAAATTTGTTCCATTTATCAGAAAGAAGGCGATAACGTTTTTCGAAGTAGAAAGCTTTATTCTTTCTAATAGCAGAATTGTTTTTAAAGTTGCAGATTATTCGTTGTATATTTTCGCAAATGATACGCTACATGTTGAGCAGTTCCGTTATTGATTTGATCAAAAATCTATTTTTGTTAAAATTATAAACCAAACAACATGCGTTTTTCATATACTAGATTTTGTTTTATTTATCTTTGCTATTTTCGCCTCTTTTTTAAGAAGAAGACCAATTTATTTATTTGTTTGAAAGATAAATTCTATTTATTTCTTGTGATGCTGAAGATGAAAGCTTAAACCGCAAAGATAAGAGGTTGAAAGTTTCCCAAAATGATTATATATTCTGCCACGGGTTATAAAATGGAATCACAGCCTATCGATGTAGATTAACAGCGAAACGTGAACAAGTCACCTTGATTAACAGTCAAAGTCTCACGTTCAGTAATTGTGTGTAGAAATGAAAGTAGATTATTTTAGCCAAGTAAAATCCATGATAAAATTCGCAGAAATCCACGAGGGAATCATAAGTTCCCAGGATATAACCTTCCAGAATCGTACGTATTGTAAACGAAGTAACTGTTCCAACAAACATGTGTCGAATAAATAAAGATGTAAAAAGCAATAGAGAAGTATGAGGAAAAAATTTGAAGCGCCAGCGACTGACCTTCAGTAGTCAATCTACAGAAAGAATTAAATAAAAGTTGTATGTTAAAGTCAAAATGCGAAATGTTTTTGGCCAAAATGTAATCATTAGTGGTCAAGTCACCAATGGTGCAAAATTAGTGGACGAGTCGTTAGTTCAGCCTGATAATAATACAATTCCAGAAAACGAAATTTCGGAATGCAAGTAAAACAAAACGTACATATTTTCTCGTATACACATTGAGCTCAACTCTTTAGAAAACATCATATTTGGAAACTGTCTAAGTAAAAATTTGCCAAAAAAAATTTAAAAAATGGTTGTATCTCGTTCTTTTGGGATCATATTATCAACCAGGTGTATAGTTCCATCTTCCACATTTCAACAAGGCAGGTATACCTATATACCTACTTCCCGGTCGCCGATATACCAATAAAATATAGGTATAATTAACAATAATAAAAATTACTATTATTAGGGACAAAAATAACATTACACTCAACTGCCACTATAACCTTAATAACTACAATAACAATTGCCGATAACAATGAAAATACAGTAAAAGTAATTCATTTACACAGTTACGTACATACTGGATACTATAAGACCATAATGACGAGAATAACATCAATAGCAGCAACTAACAAAATCAGTGGCAACTACAACCATAACAACGGCAACAACAAGAATTTAAACCAAACCAATAAGAATAACAACAACAACAACATAAACATCATCAAGAGCAACATAGACGACGGCAGAAAATAACAACAAACTATACAAAGAATAGCTACACTAAGAAATACACTAACAGTAAAATCAACTACAAAGGCAGCTACAGTATCAGGGAAAGCAGACGAAGGGCCAACAGCGTTGTAATTGTATTGTATTATTGTTAATCTCTCTCCTTCTTATTCAATTTTATTATAATACTATACACATATACGGTCTTCAAATCAACGTTTTTTTTTATTTCTAATAAAACCTAAACAATAAAAGGTAAGCGGAATTTTTTATTATTTTACACATGGATTCATACCATGTACTCGGCTTCAGTACTGTTGACTACAACTGTGATTTTATCTGTAGTTTCCCGCACACTTTCTAAGATAAAACACGAAATCCGTAAATGATTTACAACCAGTAAAACCCTCGCCCCAACCAGCATCACCATTGGCCCGTCCACCACGCGGCACATAATTTAATTTCCAATCTTTGGTACTAATCAGATAACGCAGATTTTGATTTACAGCCGACATGTGTTTTATATGTGGATCAGTGTATGTCTGCTCTTGTTGTTAGAACGAGGTACATAAGAGCTCTTATTGCAGATTGGTTTCCTTTTTGAGATACACTGTTGTATTTATGTGTACGCCTAGTTTGAAAGCCTGGATATAAAGGCGTCGTAACCGGTTTACATAATTTCAGTCCAAAATGATTGAACTTTTCTTGCACATAATTAAACTGGTTTATGGGAAGTGCATCTATGTTTTCATCACTGTCTATTCCCATGCCCAAAAAAAGACGCACTTCTCCCTTATCTTCTACTCCACGTCCTTTAGCAATCTGAATTTTTACGGATAACACTTCTTTTTTGCCTTTGCAAGCAAATAAAATATTGTCCACTGCGATTAAAATTATATTGGCATTCCGGTTTGTTTTGTGCAAGCAAGATTTGCTTGGACATTGGATGAAGTTTGGTTGCTTGAGAACATCATCAAGTTTATGATTTCATTCTCTCTCACTCCACTTTCTTAATCCATAAACCCATTTATTTAATATTAATACCTTTTAAGCATATTTACCATTTACTATGGGTTTAGATTGTGTCACGTAAGCTTCATCATAAAGTTCGCTATTGAGATAGGCCACTGTGACGTCAATATGATGTAGATCCAATTCCCTTAATTGCTATTTTGCTACAAAGTGCTTATTCAACCTTCTAAGTCTTCTAGGCTTATTACTACGAATCAGACGTGGCCTACCAGGATGTCTCAATTTCTCCCCTCTACTTCCGATTCGGAGTCTGCTTTGTTCAATTGTCCATCATCGTTACCACTTACATGTTTATTAGAGTTGCTTATATTTCGATTGCTGCTTTGAACATTATTGTTGTTAGTTACAGAGTTTCCCATGCCATCGGAATATATATTGCTTATCAGAAACTTCATATTCACTCTTATTTTTGTTTCACAGGTTATCAACGAACATTGCGTCCCGCCGTTCGATTATTCGATTTGTCTCTTTGTCATACATACGATATGTTTCAGACAGTAACGAATATACAACCATTATATATTTTTTTCCTCCTAGTTCGAGCTTCTCTTTGGATTTTTGTTTAGTGGTGAATCCCACCACCAAGAATCTTCGTGGAACATTTACTCCGTAAGTAAGATTTAGTACTTATTGTCTTTGCTCATAAACTTTGACATGCATTGGCATAACTCGCAATTGTTCTTGTTATTTCCATGAAACTACGATTTGCACATTGAGCAGACCAATTTTATTGTGGAGTATATAGAGTAATAGTTTGTCTGACAATACCATTTCTTTCCAAATATTCATGATTATTTTTTATTTATATTTTTTCCACCATTATCATTTTGAAATGTTTTGATATGATGGTCGGTATGGTGCCGCATTAGTTGTTTGAACATCTTAAACTTCTCGAGGGCTTGAGGTTTTCACTTAAGAAAATAAGTAGATATGCGGCTTGACCTACTCTCTATGAAATTCACAAAATACTTAAACCAACAGATCTTACACTAACTGTTATGGGTTTGCAAACGTCAGAATGTATTACTTCTAATATTTTTTTTGTGAGACATTTCTTCTTTTTGGGGAAGAAGTAATACATGCGCCTTTCCCAGCGTACATGAAGACAACATTTGTTACCATTTTTATTACATTTTAGCTATATAGTTTAAACTATATTCTTCCTGTATATATCTGCTGGGCTTTTCTTACTTAATTTACCGAAATGAGGGTGACATAGGTCTAGGGTGTACAGTTTTCTATCCGCCATTTCAAAGCCATGTAAGTTGTCCTGTGTGCATACATATAAAATTTCTTCCTCTTTTGACAATTCGTCTCTAGTGTCCATGGCAACGACAACATCTTCTTGGTAAGTTTGATAAAAGTATTATAACTAAAAGGTCATCTTGCATGTTGATGCGATTTTCAACAAACTTCTCACTCGTATTATTAAATGCATTTATATGTTGTTGCATATTTCCTCTTTCACTTACAATTAGATCAAAAAACTTTTTGAATAGTGCTAACTTCTGCAAACATTCTGCACTTCAAGCTTCATATGAGGCTTTGCAGTTATTGATATATATATTTATCATTGGATTTCCAGTTTTCGTTATTAGCAATATACGGCTTTAAAATTAAAATAAATTCACTATTAATGATCCTGCGAAGATCGCTATGAATCAGTTCCATATGATGATGTCGTCATATTTGATTTATTTAAATTGTTTTTTCTTTTCACAAAAAGGGAACTAAAAGCCTCTTGGACCCATAATCAATGTATGAGACTTTGGTGAGACTAAAATATGTACGTGAGAATTACAAACTTATAGAATGGCAGATAAATCAACGAAACATATAAAACTATATATATGAAAATATATGTTACAAGTATATGTTTCTAATATAATCTTGGTCTAATGTCGCTTCTGCGGATGTCGATATTCGTTAGTCATTTATCAGCCTAATGTGGATGTGCCAAAGACATTTTAAATTTAGAGTGACTAGGTTACTCATAAATAATACAATCTTAAATTGATTTTGCAGTTTAGTATAAAATGGCCAGCTAAATACCAGAAGAGGGCCATATCACGCATTGTATGCTCTTTGAGTTTCGCAAGGGTAGTAACGCAACAGTTGCTACCAAAAAAATTTGCGAAATTTATCCAACGCATTAAACCTTCTTAAATGATGAAGGTGGTTTTCTAAATTCAAGTCCGACAATTTCCATCTCTCCGACTCACACCGATCAGGAAGAGCAACAATTTTAGATAACGACATGTTAAGGTCGGAAGCAAATCCGTGTTAGACAATCGAGGAGAGACCAAACGCTCTTAGTCAGCTTTGGTCGACCATCCATTTGTAGCAAATTGATAAAGTAAGCGGAGCAGGTGTTTCGGTCTCGCATAATCTGTCTGAAGAAAACGCAGCTAACCGATTCATCACATAGAATTTATTGCTTCCGCGGCATAACCCAAGAGCGGTGTTTGATCGCTTGATCACTGCAGAAATGGGTCCTTTATGACAATACAAAAAACAAAAGGCAGGTGCTCTGTGAACCGCCACGAAGTACGGCTAAGGTTTACACTCCAAAAAGAGGTTTTTGTATATTTGATGATGTATTCGAGGGGCCATTCATTTTGAAGTGCTGAAATCTGAACAAACTGTGAATGGAGACCTTTACTGTAGGGACTTGGATCGAGTAAATCAATCTTTAATTGAAAAGAGGTCAGCGATTATCAGCAAAAAATGTGTTAATCTGCGACACGATAATGGAAAACCGCACTGCGCAAAGCAAACCCTGGGAAAAATTAATAAATTTAAATGGGAGGTATTATCTCACCCATCATATTCGCCTGATATTTCGCCATCGAACTTTCATTTATTTCGATCGTTACAACATTTTCTAAGTGGCAAAAAATTTGAAAATTTGGATGACGTTCAAAATGCCATCTCCAGATACTTTGCTCAAAAACCTATTGATTTTCATTGATCCAGCATTGAAAATTGGCGCACGGGATGGAAAACGTTTTTAATAACGAGGGTGATTATGTTATTGATTAAAAATCAAAATTTGGCTAAAATTTATCTGTTTGAACTCAGCGTGGAAAAGCGACACATCCGGTCCACCTAATACTTTTTGATAATAAAAAAATTCAGTTATCATATCATCTTTTTGTAGCGCTTTCCATTGAGGGTAACTGAATGCCGTTTTAATGTTTAAAAACGTAAAGGTCCTTTCGGAACATTAGATGTATTTTGCTTACACCAAAGTCATTCAACCAAATATGAGGTGCTTTCCACATGCACGAAATGTAAACATGGGTTCAAAGTTTTCGTACTAAGTTTTAATAATTTATGTACGCTGTCCATATAATGGTAAAGTCGAAGCAATGTGTTAAAAAAAAATTGGATGCAAATCTCAATCAAAAGTGCGTTTTATTTACGTCTGCTTTCTGAATATACGTAATTAGGAAGGCCACTAGTTGAATATGCATCTGTTATTTGATCTCTTAATTACCATTATTATGTCGATATGATTGAAACATTCCAGAAACAATATCTTCTGATTGTCGTGTTGAGGACTAAAAAGTCCTTACCTCTGTACAAACAGCGGTTACTTCTGATCAATTTAACAAGTTTTGAAGAAAGAAGAAGATTATATACCTATTGCTACTTTAAATTTAATTTTTTAAAGTACATTAGAGTAAATTAAGTTATTTCTATTATAAGCATGTAAACAAGAAATTGTCAAAAAACGATAATAAAAGATCCTATGTTACACAATGATCGATATAGATATGGACGTCAACCAGCAAAAACTATAAAATATATCAAGTCACAATGCATGTACTGTAAGCAAAGCGGATAAGCACAGACATGATCCTGTAGGAAAAATTATTCAGTTAGCCTCTTTAGACAACGTAAATATAGACACTCCATATTAGAAATATAACTCGAAAAATGTAATAGATCTCCCTAATATAGCGGGATCCTAATCCTTATCCTAACTGAAGAAACGGTAGTCTACAATAGACCTTATATAATGATGGTTGACAGGGGGAATTTGTGCACCTTATTAGCGTATCTATACCAGAGATGAGAATATAATCGAAAAGAATAAATAAATAAATACATTGACCAGCCAAACGACGATAGAGCGTTGAGAGAATAAAAATAACACCTACAATAACATCGTCTGCAGGCATTAAACCAAGAGATTTAAAAAAGACTTAGATGATCTGGCCCTAAATATAAAAATTTACAAGCAAATACAATGGGATGTTGTGCTGAAGACCTGCAAGATTGTTAGACGATTTGTGGCTGAGTCTGAATAAAAAAATTAGCAGTAAAATTTCAACATTATATGTAGATATGCATGTAAATATGTTGTAATGTGAAAACCTGTGTAGTTGGAGGATAAAAATAAATGTAATCACAAATTTTTCTCATACGAGTATCTCAACTGTTCGGCTTCAAATAAATCAAACAACTTCTTTATTTTGCCAAGATGCTTCGGCTGGAAGCGTCACTATCTAACATTAAGCGATTAAAACGCTACATATGATTCTAAGATAAGGAATCAATTTGTCTTTATTAAAATTATCGTATTTGTACTATTTTCAGTCTACTAATTGTATTTAGATCTGCGCATAAACAAGATTACTGTGGCAGCACAATTATGTACAGAGTAACGATAGTAGATATATTATGTATGTCCGGCGTCACTGTGCAATTTTTGCGAGGAGACGGAAGATATAGATTTTGTCGATAATAGTGACTTTTGGGATGCGCTACATTGAAAACATTTTTGTTTAATGTTCCATTCTTATTTTGTGGGATGAGTCACGCCTTTTTTGGCGTTTGCGCCCACCCGAAGACGCCCGAATGTGACCCGAATGGCATTCGTGAGAGTTTTTTGAACTCGGGGGTCCGAGATGGATGTACGTGTTGGCGTCTTCGAGGATGTTGTTGTGCTGTTGTTGCAAACCTATGTTGGAAACGAAGTATACCTTATCCTGGTATGTAGTTAATTGTGCTGAGCCTTGTGCCGTTCGACACAATTATTGTACTATGAGAACTTTTTGCGGTTTTTTACTTATGCATTTCGATACAATTTTCTACTATGAGAATTTTTTGCGATTTTTACTTGTGCATTGTTTTTTAATTGATTTACTGACCTATCTTAACACTATTAATGGATGGCCTATATTTATATTTTAATCGTCTATAACTTGTATAAAAAATATTCTTGATGGCCTATATTATATCTTTAAATAGTGTTATTATATTCTCTATCTATCTATCTATTTTTTTTTTTTTATTTAAAAAACAAGTTTTTTCTTTTCAAACATTCTCAATATTCTCTTTATTTATTAAATTGAACTTCACAAAATTTCGTAATAATATAACATTTTTGAGAGCACATGTATATTTACAACAATGATAATTACGTAAATTTGTATTTGTATCTTTTTTATATAGATTATCTATATTCGAACAGTTAATATCATCTAAATTAAGTATGCAAATTTCTTCTCCACCAATTAGCGTTTTCACCCATTTCAATTTTTCAAGTCCTTTAACATATATAGTTGGATTTTGTATGTTTTTGATGATCATCTTTAGATATTCTTCAACGTCTGTTAACGTTGAATTACCATCATCCCATCGTAATCCATGGAAATGATTATATAACCAGTTGTTTGTAATCCTATTCCTCGCCATTACCTTTGAATATTTGAATTATGAAATTTTTGATTTGTGAATCATCGGAGTCGGAGATGCAAACTTCTTTTGGAATAAATTTGCTTACACTATAGAAACCTTGTACATCAATAATGATTATTTTATCTTGGCGACACATTGTTACAAGGTAATGTTCTCTAGATAACTAAACACACACTGATTTTACTATTCGTCTTTTTTTTGTTCGATGATGATGTTGCTCATGATGAGCGAGAAAGAGAGATTTTTTTTTCTTGTATTAATTATTTTTTAAAAAAAGTACAACGTTTACATTCAATTATGTTATATATTATGTTATAATAGAATTCCATAATTTTATTCGCATCTTTTTCTGCTTCTATTTTTTTTCTCTTATAGTATGTACAGTTACATGTATCCGGTCCGCATATAGCATTCTCGTCTGGCCAAACGCACTCCTAATAATGTTCGCCATATTTGTTTTGAGTTATACTTGGATTGTTTAAATCTTCCAGATGTGCTTGGATACTGATGAGTTTCTTTCTATCTTCATCGGATACAATATTCGCGAATGTCATTAAAAATCTATATAATTTTTTTATCATCATATTTTTTTCCTGTGACGTGATGCGTCTTACTGTATACTCATATGGAATGTTTGTAAATAATCGTTGATATCAATAGTTCTAACATATATATCATTTTCGGTTGGACCGATGAGAAGACTAGCTTCATATTGATTTTCTCTTTCATTAATGTTTGAATTTTCTCCCCCGATTTCCACCACCACCATCATAACCATCAAAATTTGAAGGTATATCATTAAATTCAAAGCAATAGATATTAAGTTTACGATATACGTAATTACTATAATAGCTACATTTGACTCTAATTTCACAATTTTAATATTTTAAATTGAAATGACGCTGGAATACTAATGCACTTTCAATAATACCTCCAATGTTTATTTCTTTTTCTATTAAATCTTTTTTAAAAGCTTCAATTACATCATTTATTGTAAATAGTTTATAAGCACCATGTCTTGCTGATCTATTATTATTTGTTTGTAAGGTTGATATTCGCGAGGATATTGTTGTTGTTGTTGTTGAAATTTTATCTCCCGATAATTGGGTTATCAACTGAAGTGATAAATGTATTATTGTACGCGTTGCGTCGTTCGGAAGTCTTATTCGAAAATTTAAATATTTACTTGTATCACCATTGAATTTAGCAACTCTAATCTGTCGATTAGAATGGAAAAGGGTGTAATGGGGTTGTGCATTATGAACATTGATGAAAATTAAAATCGCGTACAGCGTTGAAGCGTTGATTTTCATATTGGCTTATTCTTTTTTGAAGTTTGTGTATAATCTTTTAGATCAACTATTTGCCTTTGCGATAAGTCTGGAGTGCGAAGCTTTTCAATTTCACCATTACTTAATATTCTCTCTTGTTCAAATTCGCGATATTCGAAGCAATTTATTTTTAATTTTCTTATCTCGTAGATACTTTTATAAGTACAACGAATAGGTACATTAACGTTTTCATATTTGAGATTAAAATGTCTATAAAATGGTTTCTCTGCTTCCAGTGTTCCACCTATATCCATTTCAGAATTGATTAACGATCTACGAAATGCTTCTATAGCGTCATCCACTGAAAAATATTTTAATGATGTTTGTTTTGTTGTTTTTTCTTGATCTTTTTCTTGTTGCGTTGTTGGTGTTTCAACAGGTGGTGAAATAGTTGTACTACTTGTTAACTTTGTATCATCACCTTGATCTCTTAATAGAATATCATTGTCTTTAGTTTCCAGTGCTTCACTTACTTTCTTCATAACAAATGATATATTAATTTTCAGAACGTCATCGTTGGGTAAAGTTAGATTGAACTCTACAGTTTTTGAATTCGAATCTGCTTGAGGAGTAGTAATGGTGAACGGTATAGGATTACCAATCACTATTTTCAATATAGGAAGCAATAAATATATATTTATTTTCATTATAATACCTCCCTGTTTTTTGACAAACGCGCACTGCTGTGTTTAAAGATATAATGATCAAGATGTACATGATATATCTAAATATATATGGTGAGAAGAACATTTTCTTTTTTTATAAAAAAAATTCATATTACTTTATTGCTATTTTATTACAATTTTGCAATATTTTTCTTACTTCATTTGTAAGGGGTACATAGTCAAATATTTTATCATGTATAATTAAACAGTATGCTGACGTATTAGGTGGTATGTTACTTGTAGCTTTCAATTCAATGCGAATATCGATTGGTTCGGTTTTAACCGATTCATTTTGATGTGTTACGTCCAAAACAACTATGGGTGCAAGTGTTAGAAACTCATTACGTTTCAATAGCGGATATGGATCGCGTGAATAATAACTTTGTTGAAATCTTGAATACATGCCATAGAGTAGAGCGAATTGATTTCGACTGAACCTAAAATTCAAATCATCATACGGATATGAATCAGAATTTAGATGTACCTTTACATTAGTTAAATTGCAATGAGTAAATTTGTTTTCGGCGTTTCGAAATGCTATAAGTAGAAAACGCGATCGTTCATTTTCACTGGCTAACTTAACATTCCATAAAACAGTGACACTCTGTGGAAGTGTAGGATAATAATACATATCCCAAGTTCTGAAGCATATATTTAACGGTTGGCGAGAATTGATTTTTTTAAACACCTCCAATTTGTAAGCGTCAGCTAGTTGAACATGTGGCATCTTCCATGTAATATTCAAAATACTTAATTTAATTTGCTCATTTGCCAAGGTCGTCGTAATAGCTCGTTTATCATCTTTAGATCGTAGTAAAATCAATTCATGTTTAGAATTAACTACGATTTTATTAAAATCTTCCGCAAATCCAAGTAGCATCTTCAGTGGTATACAAAAGTTGAAATAAGCGCTCACAATAGTGAGTTCTTCGTTATTCAATGGTGACCATCTTGCATTCAATAGGTTCTCACTCTCACGTTTATTTAATCATGTAAAGTTTCTTTATTTCCGTTGTAATATCCAAATGACGTGTACGATCAATTTCTATACCATTAAGCTCATATCGAATTTCATCAAATAGATGCGCCATACAATTATTCAACAGTTTTATATTATTAGAGATTGTGCCATCTTCCTTTGATGCAGTTCCTTCAATATATAGAAAGCTTTCGCTTGGTAAGACATACAAATCTTGATTTTGAATTGATATACGAATTTCATCATTATTTTTAAATGATTTTAAATACGATGTATAACTGTGATATTCTTTTTTTATAATTGAACTATCAAATTGTGGTTTTTGTAATATATTAATTATATTACTCATTTTTTATGTTTTTCTGACTATTTTACTTGAAACCCCAAACTATTTAAAAATTCCTGATTAATTCTGCTTAAGGTATTAGTAGCTTTGCTTGGTTTCTTTCGTTTGTATTTTGTTTTATTATTATTCTTATTATTACTGCACGGTCACGACGTCGATGGTGATGATAATTCCTTCGTTGTGTATTCTATTGATGATGTTGTTGAAGTAAACGTTGAATCATTAAATACATCTTTTTTGTTGAATATTATCATCCTTATTTGTGTGATGATGGTTTTAAATGCAATCTTATTGAAAATCTTTCTCCACGAAAATTTATTAAATTACCAGATTGATCGACAACTTTTAAAACAATAGAATTTATCGTTCTTGTATTTATAGGTAAATATATCACATTAGTCGGTATCTCTACAATTTTATAACATTAGCTAACAGTAAGTGAGAACCGATGAAGAGTATGCGCTGATACATTGTTTATATAAGACCCACTTACAATAGTGACCTATACCTTGTGTTGAATAGTGTTCTATACCTTGTTGCAATCTTCTCTTACTAAATCCCATAAATGATCCAATCGATCGCTTCTTATCGAAATAAATTGGATCTATTGTACTCATTATGTGTGTTTGTGACGTATTATAATTTGCTTGAATATTTAGTATACCTCCTTTCTCATTCACATCATGATATTTACTTGTAATTAAGTCGGCTATATCAGAAAACTCATATGAACCAATAGGAATTGTAATTTGATGCTTACCAATATCAAATAAGTTGTTTTCCCGATCGACATTTGGACTTGAATGATATGTACCGAAACTTATTAGGCCACAAACATAATTTTCATCAAGCTCAATTGCGGGAAAATAGTTTGCAATAAGTAACGAGGAGTCTCCGTTTAAGATTAGTGTTATTGACACCTTAACGTGTGATGAGTGAATAAATTATCTAAGAATGTCTATGATAGCTTTTATTGTTATTACTATTATGATATATCGTTTATATTAATCCAAGAGTTGTGTTCCGATGAAAATCCCAACCATTTAACACAGACCATATTTCCTCGCCTCTTTACCACTTTTTCAACTAAATACGTTTGCGGAAATTTAATTTTCAAGTTTTTCTTCTTTTTCTTGCGTTTAATAATGAATTAAATGTAGGCATCTCAACATCATTATTATCCATAGCAACATCATTATCTGTCTCAACCTCAACATCATTATAATCGATATTATTTACATCATTAATCTAGTTAATATGTTGATCATTATTATCATTAGCGTCGTCGACACCCTCATCACCACCATTGTTATGATTTTCTATCGAATCATTCGTAAATGATGACGTCAGCGGTATGGAATTTTTATTATCAAGTTTTTTAATTATCCGTTTCAAAGGTTTCGTTATAGGCTGAAATTTGTCTTCCAATAAGTTAACCTTCTCTATTTGATTCAATTTGATATTTCTTAGCTTCGCTTTTAACACTTCTCGTGTCTTTATAATATCTTTTCACAATTTGTTACTCATTTTTTTTCTATATCCGGTAGTGATCTGCTCTATATCTGATAATGAACAGCTTTATATCTGATAGTGATCTGCTTTCTATCCGATAATGATCTGCTATATATCTGATCTAATTTACTGAACTGTATGAAATTATCGAAACCTTTCCGATATCGCCCCTTATCAATTGGATCATCCTTGCTCACAACAACAAAACCATATTTGTCTTTCCAACATGTACTACAAATCGTTAAAAATTTCTTAAATGACATATCACCGATAACATGATCATTGTATATATGCCTCACATTCATTTCATCTTGTTTAAATATTACTATCATATTTGCATTATCACGTATTATATATTTGGGAATTCTCGTATACGTATGACATAAATAAAAGCAATCAATGTGTTTATGTCTGCCCATGCAAAAGTAATTCCTTATAGTATTTTGTTTGTCGCATATTAAATCATCGAATATCATTATTGAATGTGGTTTTGCCTTAGATAGGCTTATAACTTTTTCATTTTCTGGGAATGTAAATAAGTTTATACCCTTTATCGGTTCGATCAGTGTCTGCAGATAACGATATTTTGGTTGATATAAAGATTTCGAATATATGTAGATGTTTTTAAAACTGAGCCCATTAGGACTTTCTATTAGACTAATCATAACATTTGTCTTGCCACAATTTCACGGTCCCACAATTAATGCTCGTATTGAGTTCGGTAATAGAGTACTATGTACAATTTTAATCTTTTCTTTTTGCAAACAACAAACATCGTCAGCAACGATTTGTTGTAATTAAACGCATAATGGTAAACTAATTTGCTTTTATGTATAAATACCATTTATATATACAAATATATCATTTTGATTTTTGATACTGATCCTATTGTATATAAAACGATAAAAAAAAATGGTTATAAACTATAATAAAAGAGACATATACAATCAGTCTAAAATTGGACGAGGTTTCGTAAACAACCTAATAAATAGATTACCTATTGAAATACATTTACCTGGCTTTCAATTTTGTGATCCTCGAACGAAACTAGCAACACGTCTAGCGCGAGGGGAAAAAGGAATAAACCCGTTGGATGCAGCTTGTATTGCAGCATGATATTGCACATTCACAATCAGAAAACATTAATCAGAGACATCAAGCTGATAAGATATTAACAGAAAAAGCCTGGCAACGAGTAAAATCTAAAGATAATGATTTAAACGCTTGGTTCGTAACGAATGCAATGAAGGCAAAAGTACAGTAGTTAATGTCCTTATTACATTGTTCTCTATGTTAGTGAGAAAGTCAGTCGTCCGGAATTAAATTTTCCTTGTTTCTATTCTCCCATTTACACGTTTCAATCCGATTCTGAAAAGTAGATCCAACGCACGTTACACTCATATCCATCCATTTATTCCAATTGTCCTTATGGAAGTTTGTACACAAATGATAAAACCACATTTCTTTCTTTACAATACACATTTCTTTCTTTACAGTATTTCACACTTATCACAGTATACATCCTTCTCTGTCTTCTTCCGAATATGATTCACCGAATGTTGGTGTTTAACAAAATTCTTTAAAGATGAAAATTTCACTTCACAACTTAAACAATTGAATTGATGATGCATCCTTAAGTGGCGATTTAAGGAGCACTTTTGCTTATAGGTTCTACCGCAAAAATCACACGTAAAATTTACCATTTTTTTCTTTATTAAATATTTGTAACACTTGATAATTTCAAATTTCAGCACAATAGTGATGTACATATCAAAAAAATCTACTTATTTACAGTATCTAAATTGTAGAGGAAGGGTGGAGAGGTGGAGCGGGGTTAAAAAACCTCAACCAAAAATAGCTAAGAAATAAAACAAACGATTTTTTTCGAAAAACCCAAAGTTTCTATAAATAACACCTTCTTATCACATTCAAAAAAAAAATATAATTTTTTAATTAATTAATTCAATTTTTTTTATGGTTATCTCAATTTTTTTATTTATTTTTTTTTTTTTTTGAATTTCTAAACACTTAAATATATAGTGAATACTTATTGTTCTACTCGTTTAAAATTAAAATTATAATTTTTTTCGTTGTCAATCATCTCTTTCCCAATATCAATTTGTCCTGATGAAAGATTCTTTAACATCTCATCGTCTATGCCGTTAAATTTATCGGGTAGAAACAAGACGTGATCTTCAAGGTGTAACATGATGCTTTTACCATACCTTGTTTGCTTTCTCTCGGCTGATAATATCCTTAAACGCTTGTCCTTTGGAAAGTCCTTTAGCGACATAATTTTCTTAAGTTCTAGGCGATTAAAATATAAACATAGGCCATCCATTAATAGTATTAAGATAGGTCAGTAAATCAATTAAAAAACAATGCACAAGTAAAAACCGCAAAAAATTCTCATAGTACAAAATTGTATCGAAATGCATAAGTAAAAACCGCAAAAAATTCTCATAGTACAAAAATTGTGTCGAACGGCACAAGGCTCAGCACAATTAACTACATACCAGGGTAGGGTATACTTCGTTTTCAACATAGGTTTGCAACAACAGCACAACAACATCCTCGAAGACGCCAACACGAACATCCATCTCGGACCCCTGGGTTCAAAAAACTCTCACGAATGCCATTCGGGTCACATGTGGTTGTCTGCGGGTGGGCGCAAACGCCAAAAAAGGCGTGATCCAACCCTTAGGGTTGGATGAACCATCCCACAAAATAAGAATGGCACATCAAACAAAAAATTTTTCAATGCAGCGCATCCCAAAAGTCACTATTATCGACAAAACCTATATCTTCCGCCTCTTTCTCGCAAAAGTTTCACAGTGACGCCGGACATACATAATATATCTGCTAACGATACTTAACGAACTATATTTCTATGTATGTTTGTTTTGTGTCATATTCTGTTTCTTTTCTTTTTGTTTTTTGTTTTAATGTTTAATTTATGGCACACTTCCAGCGGGCGCATATATTCAATTATATGTGAGCGCACCACACCCTTACCTTTTTAGGAAAAAAATTGTTTTTATGCAAATTAACTAAAGTGGATAATAGATTTAAAGTATTTGAACTTGTGTACACAAGTGTTATTTGATATGTATAATAAGTTACTTTAACTTATTATATTATTATACATATATTTAATGTTTATTGAAGCTTCAATTTTTTTTGTAGCTGTTTGGTTATGTTATTAAACATAACTTAAACATAGCTCGCCTAGGTCGTCAGGAGGAGACATTATTCGTTCTGACACTGGATCGGGGTTTGGGACAACACAAGGAGCTAAATTCACGAAAGGAGCAGCTTCGAAGAATAATAATCGTGAAGCTGGGTGTAATGAACTCGCTGCAGGCAGACAGGTTGAAATGGCCAGTGATGGTGACGCAGGCTCCGTTATTGTCAGTAAGAGTTCGGGAAAGCCGGATAATTCGCAGAATGCTGGCAATACCTTTGTACTCGTAAGGCGCCAACGAGCTGATGAAGAATTGTGTGTCTACTGTGGAGGTGCTACCAAACCGTTCAGAGGGGACCTTCGCTGATTTGCATTCCCATCAGTTGGTGGTGGTCCCTGTAACCAAATCAATTTTTATATAGCGGTTATCGTCTTATACCCCAAAGGAAGGATATGTAGTGTTTTTCAGTTCAGTTCCGCACGTCCAACGTCTGACATTGCGGTTTACTTAGAGCACTTGACTTTGATCAAAAATATTACTTGTCGTCTCAAACCCACTGATAAATTGATAGTTTTAGGCGCTTTTAATCTGTCGAAAGTTTTGTGCGTTTTTAACGGTGACGTTGGTCGTTATATTCCTTTTTCATATCCATTATTTTACAAAGAGTTTTTCAATGGTGTTCATGGCTTAGGTCTTTTACAGTTTAACAACATCTTCAATGTGAATAATCAGCTGCTTGACTTAGTTTTCTGCTGGGAACCTAATATATCGATATCTTGAACTGATCCCTTTGTTTCAGCAGAAGATAATCATCATCCGTCACTACTGCTGGCCGTAAATGGTCTAGCTGGCAATGGAGCATGTAATGAAGTGATCAGTAGTGATCAGCGTTTATTTGCTGAAATGAATTATGTTAAACTTAGGAACTTGCTGGGCGGCATTGATTGGGACTTACGCTGTGAAGATATTGGTTACTCGTTATCCTTTATTTACAATCAGCTTTTCTCAGCAATTTCTGCGTCGGTACAGTTTAAGCCTTGTCACACCTCGGTTTTTTCTGGTTGGTATACCAAGCACTTGCGGATGTTCCGTAAAAAATGTAAGCTATTTAAAAAATTCAGCCGTAGTGGATTTTTTAGTGATTATATGTTATACTTTAGCGCTAGACGAGATTATGGTGCCCTGAATGCGACTAGTACGTAAAAATGACTTTAAGAAATATTCTTGTAAATAAAAACATCTTTCCTTTAAGTAAAACGGCAAAAATTAAATACACTTATAACAACAATATTATATACATATAACATAGAACATGCACCGGAAAGTTGTCTGCGTTTCTATGACAACAATTTTCGACACGTAAGCACATGTTTATTTGGCGCATGTTCGGCTCCGTATTTTTATGGTTTAATGTATACATACTGACGTAGCAAATTAACTGAAATAAAGTTGATTCACGTTAGTTTCAAGTGTGAAGTGATTGTGTAAGCATGGCTACTAGGTCATTTACTCCACTGTATTTTATACGAATTTCATTAAGGTAGAAATGCTACAGAAGCGTGAAGAAATTTATTGATAGTCTTTGGTGAAGGCACAGTTTCTGATAGGACATACATTAGATGGTTCGAAAAATTTTAAACAGGTTATTTCGACCTTTCTAATAAGCCACGTTCTGGGCGAACATTTGTGATCGACTACTGTGCTGTCAAGATTATGTTAGACAAAAATCGTTTTTTGGCCACGTCGGAGATTGCGGAAAGTCTTGGTTCAGTTCAGCAAACCATTTTGAACCATATTCGGAAACCAGGATCTTGTTTTATTTTACAAACGGACAATAATTTCCAGTAGACCTAATATATTATATACTACTATAACACCATCCATATTTAAGAGCGTAAAAAAAAATTTTGCTTACAAATTTTATTCTTTTCAATTACTTGTGCACTAAAATACGTAACATTGGCCTTTTTCAACAATTTTTTTGTTTTTGTTATTCTTATTCTTTTAGTTTTAAGAAATATACATAAGCTTCATTCTTATCAATAAAAACACACTCTCTTTTTAAACGATTTAAGATAAAGCAAACTTTTTCGTGCGTTCTTTGAATCGCTGGGATACTTCCAATTAGCAATTACCTGGCCTTGCCGTTGGCTAGGCGAGATTAAGCAATTATCCATTTTAAATTATTTTTAATTTAATTTAATTATGTAAATATATCTTCTCTGAATTTCATATTGTCATGTCTTTCTACTTAAATTTCCGTCTATTTAATATTCTCTTTATCCCACATGTAATATTCATATTCTCATATATTTTCGATCTAGATCTATTTTCAAGCTTAGTTTTTAATTTCTCCATTGTTATTGGAATATCGTTTGTAAGAGCAATTTGCACATTTAAAGACATTTACAGAAGACATATTCTATCAATTGTGTTTTGGCATTTTCTTTTAAGGTTTTATATTTTATTTGTGTGATTTTTAGGAAGGAATTGATTTCTTTGTAATTACCACTGAATGTAGGTTTAGATTTAGAGGTTATAGCCAAATTGAAATTCTTTTTGGGTTCTGCGCCGTTTCCTATTTTTGAAAGGTGTTTATTTTTGAAAGGCTTTTTACTTGTTCCAACTTCTAACAGTTCTTTTTCTAAGTATTTCTTTTTAGATTTCTTTGCATCTTTTGTAATAAAACTTGTATCTCTGGTTCTTTAGTTCTTTCTTCTATTGTATTAACTCTGGCTTTGTAATTTTCTAATTTTTTTAAATCGTTTTCTATTGTTTCTTTTTTTTATATGTTTCACTCCCTCTCTATCGAGATATTGATTTCGTCTATTCTTTCCATTTAGAAGAAAATGTATTTATAGGGGCATATGAATTTTTATTGGTGATTTCTTTTATACGGTAATATTTGCTATTATTTTTTTGGCGTATAACTTTTGAAGTATATAAAGATTTTATAACTTAAATATGTAATTAATGGTAATTTGTATGTATGGTCCTTTTTTATTTATTTATTTATTTATTTATTTATTTATTTATTCCACTTATACAGAACTCAACTAAAACAAACAGCAGTCGAGCTCCAATGACTCTTAAAGTAAATCTTAAATTAATTATTATTAAAAAAAAACTTAGTGTAAGTACAATAAAACAAATAAAAAGAAAAAAAGAAAAAAA